>CAUYLG010076207.1:0-113761 GCA_963573385.1 Cacajao melanocephalus | reverse complement strand
ATATATATATAATATATATAATATATATATAATATATATAATATATATATAATATATATATATATTGAGATGGAGGATGGAGTCTCACTCTGTCTCCCAGGCTGGACAATCTCAGTTCACTGCAGCCTCCACCTCCTGGATTCAAGTGATTCTCCCGCTTCAGCCTCCCAAGTAGCTGGGATTAAAGGTGCCTGCCACCACACCTGGCTAATTTTTGTATTTTTATTAGAGATGAGGTTCCACCATATTGGCCAGGCTGGTCTCAAACTCCTGACCTCAAGTGATCGACCAGTCTCAGCCTCCCAAAGTGTTGGGGGATTACAGGTGTGAGCCACTGCGCCCAGTCAGCAAAAGACTCTTAAGAAATCTAAAATATCCATGAGTGGGGACTGCTTAAAGAATTAGCACAACCTTGGAGTGGAATACCATGGAATACCATGGAGTGGATTTTACAAAAGAAAGAGGCAAAACTCTATGTACTGATGAGATATGTGACTAAGTGAAGGCAGTAGCGATACCCACTATGGTGCATATCTAGCATGCCTGCTTGAGTAAAAGCACATCTGCATACTTAGGATGCTTCTGGAAGAAAACATAAGAAATTGTTCACCTTATTCGTCTCAGGGGAAGCAGTCAGGCAGCCTGTGGTCCAAGAGAGACTTAGCTGTCTTATTGAACATTTTAGTATGCTTTAGATCGATGTCGTATTTTTGTGTTTTTCCAAAAGGCCCTGCCTATACTGTATTCTATTTAATCCTTGTAACCAACTTATAAAGATGTTAAGGTGTGCACTTTCTTATTTGCTGATAAAGCAACAGAAATACAGTGGCTTGCTTAGGGTCACAGGATAATTTGAGTCAGTATTCTGCTTCTAAGTCACACTCTTTCCACTGGAGAGCTGCAGAGCAGACCTCCTATTTAAAGAAAACACAGGTACAGTATACCAAAGACAAGGAGTGTCAGTATTCTTCTACTCCAGACTACTTTTATATTTTGTGAAAAAATTACAATATATTCATGTGATTAAGCAATGAGAGCTGATTAAAGTGGACTATCTTACAGGGTAGATTGGATTAATTACCCTCTGGAAAACCTCCCAAAGCCAAAAGTTTAAATGTTTAGTTTTTTTGATTAATATACTTCAAAAGTGTTTTAAAAAGTTTAAGACTTTGCCCTGTATTAACTACTATAAATTTTAAAATGATATTTTAGCACAATGGCTATGGCACTTACTGTTTAAACATATTAAATCCTATTCCCTGCTACATTGTTTCTCTAGTAATTGTTTAAGCATGAAACTTTCCTCCTCCATGTATGACTATAGATAAATCTCAGTCTAGCTGAGTGATTATAAATTCAGGAATTATTAAAGGTCTGCTGTGTTCTAAGAACTAAGGATTTTCTGATTTTAAGGACTTTCTGTTACAGTGTTCTTCTTAATGGAACCTAATTAACAATTAAATCTAATTTCTTTCAACTTTTTCCTATTTGCGTCATGGTTTCTATGTTCACATTAAATTGCTCCCAATATTAAAAAATGCCTCTCTCCCATCCCCTTGAAGAATTTAACTCTAGGCTTGGAGAAGCAAGAACTGAGAGAAGTTGAACCCCCTACACACTGCCACAGATACACACAGGTAACAAAACACACATACACACACACACACACACACATACACACACACACACAGTCTCCAGCATCACCAAGGCAAGGAAATATTTCAAACCTCCTGCCTCTCTGGGCTCTCCCCACACCTACCCACAGCCCCAGCTGTGACGTGGCTTCTATCCTTTAGTGCTTTTCTTGATATTTAAGGCAATAAGAAATAGAGGATGATTTTCCCCTAGTCTGCTACACCTTTAGTGAATGTTTTGGAAACAGTCTCATTTAGCTTTCAGCTTTTACTTTTAAAGTATTGCTATTTTGTCTGATTGAGAAAAATATCCCAATTACAGCACTTTGTTTTAAAATATAAAACATTTCCTAAAAAAAAAGAAATGGAGCTACCATACAAGCCAGCAATCCCTCTCCTAGGTATATACCTGCCAAAAAGAAATCAGAGTATCGACAATATATATCTGCACTGCTGTATTTATTGCAGTAATATTCATGATAGCCAAGATTTAGAAGCAATCTAAGGGTCCATTAACAGGTGAATGGCTAAAGAAAATGGGTTACATAGACACAACAGAGTACTATTCAGCCATAAAAAAGAATGCGATCCAGTCATCTGGAACAACATGGATGGAACTGGAAGTCATGATGTTAAGTGAAATAAGCCAGGTGCAGAAAGACAAACATCACATGTTCTCACTTATTTGTGGGAGCTAAAAATTACAATTGAACTCATGCATATAGAGAGTAGAAGGATGGTTACCAGAGTCTGGGAAGGGTCAGGGAGGATTAGGGGTAAGAGTGAATGGTTAAAGGGTACAAAATATAGTTAGAATGAATGAGTAAGACCTAGTATTTTCTGGTACAAAAGGGTGACTGTAGTCAAAAATTTAATTATACATTTAAAAATAAAAAGAATATAACTAAAGGTAACTGAAAGATTTAGATTGTTTGTAACACAAAGGACAAATGCTTGAGGTGATGGATATCCCATTTACCCTGATGTAATTATTACACATTGCATGCCTGTATCAAAATATCTCATGGAACCCATAAATATTCGTACCTACTATGTACTCGCAAAATTAAAAATTGAAAACAAAAAGATTTCTTATTATATTTTTCAATTTCCAAGACTTGGGCAATTTAATCTTTAATTAGTAATGCATTTTAAAAAATAATAATGATAAATTAAAATATAAAATAAAAAGATAGTATCAGTCATGATTCTACTAAACATAAATGTATTAAATAATTTTTAGTTTTCATTTTAAGCAACATATAAGAAAATTCAAAGGAAATATGATGACAAATTATAAAATAGGAATTAATTTCTGTCTGACTGAATTTATGAATGTATGTAAAGGTATTTATCAAGCACAAAGCTGGGGACACAAAGACAAGTGTAAATGCCCTTGTTCTCAAGGAGTTTGAAAATCGAGTCCTAGTAAAATATGTGGCAGAAGGCACATTAATAATCACAATAGTTGCCATTTATGGAACTCCTGCTTTACATCTATTAACTAATTGCATTCTTGTAGTAGACGTTGAAACTCAGAGAGGTAAAGTGGTTTGGCCAAGAATACTAAGCTAGTACGTGATAGCACATGATTCTCGCTGATGTGAATGATTGCAGGGCTTATTTTATGATGTGAATGAATCTTAAAAGTACATGCATGTACATTTACAAAATAAATAAATATTTAAGGCAAGCAGTTATTTCCAGGAGCAATGATAAACTCAGTGTATTCTTCATTGAGTGATCATTATGACTGTGGAAGAAAGCAATTTTACAGGCAACATAGGAAATGGGCTGAGATGTTAATTCTCTTTTTCAAAATACGCAACTCATGAAAAGCAAAGCTGGGATTGTAATCCCAGTCTACTGATGCCCTGAGGAAAAGTGAATGAAAGGCATTTGGGGCCAAAGGAATGAAGAAAGGCACAGATATGTGCAAGTGTTTGGTATGTTTGGAAATAGCAAATAGTACAGCACATCAGAGAAGCAACTAAGTGTGGGGTAATAAAAGAGGCAGCAGACAAGTTCTGAAAGACCTTCTGTGTCATGTAATGGAAACTGTACATTGTTCTGTGAACCACATACAATTATAAGCAGTTGAATAAATGTTCGTGTGTTTAGTTTTAAAGACATTGGGTAATGGATACACTGCAAGACAGAGAACTAGCATAAACCAACAAGCTGAGCTAGACTGCAGCAATGAAAAGTCTGTTACATGGATGATGTAGTGGAGACGGAAGGAAGGGACATACTAAAATGTTGATTTGAATATGGAATCCATAGGAACTCGATGACCAATTGAATTTATTGAACAAGGAAAGAGATGGAACAGTGCTGAAATTTCTACTTAGGAAAGGAAGGGAGAGGAATAGATGGAGATTATGATTGTTTATTCCGGGCATTTTGAGTTGGAAGGACCAGTACAAGGACAAAAGTGAAGAAACCCTTTAGGCAACTGAAAATAATAATCTGTAGCTCAGGATAGGTGTCTTTACTTAAGATATAGATTTGAGATTCATCCAGGGAAAATGTGTAAAATGGAATTACCTCAGGAGAATATGTAAAATGAGAATTGAGGAGTGGTGACTTATCACCACCTCAGGATTAGGCAGAGAAATAGGAACTGCAAAATATATTTAGGTAATAGAAAGACCCAGGAAAAGATGATGTCATGGAGACCAAGGGGAGAGGTTGGACTGAATGAAAGGAGAAGGCTTCGAAATGCGTTTGCATTAGAGTCTCTAAAAATACAGTCATCTCTCAGTATCCGTGGAGTATTGGTTGTGAGACTCTCCACTGCATCTCTCCCACTCCCCCATACCAAAATCCATGGATGCTCAAATTTCTTATATAAAATGGTATAGTATTTGCATATTACCTATGCGATCCTCTCATATGGTTTATTTTTATTTATTTATTTTTAATTGCTTTAATTTCAAATTTTAGTTTAGATACAGAGGACACAGATGCAGGTTTGTTACATGGGTATATTGCACCATGTAGTGAGCATAGTTCTCAATAGGTAGTTTTTCAACCCACCCCACCTCTCTCTCTCCCCTTCAGCAGTCCACGTTGTCTGTTATTCCCGTGTTTATGTCTATGTGTGCTCAATGTTTAGCTCTCATTTGTAAACAAGTGGTATTTTGTTTTTCTGTTTTTGTGTCAGTTTGTTTAGGATTATAGTCTCCGGCTCCATCCATATTTCTGCAAAAGACAAGATTTCTATGATTTCCTTTTTATGGCTGCATAGTATTCCATTATCTCTCTCTCTCTCTCTTTATATATATATATAAATATATAATCTATATTCCATATATATATATATAATCTGTATTCCATGCTCTCTCTATATATCTATCTAGATGATAGACAGATAGATGATAGATAGATAGATAGATAGATAGATAAACAGAGAGAGAGAGAGTCCATCTTTTTGCTGTTGTGAATAGGGTGTTGATAAACATATGAGTGCATGTGTCTTTTTGCTATAATGATATACTTTCCTTTGGGAATATACCCAGTAATAATACTTTGTGGTAAATTCTTTGAGAAATCTCCAAAACTGCTTTTCACAGTGGCTGAACTATTTTACATTTCTGACAATGTATTAGTGTTCCCTTTTCTTCACAACTTCACCAGCATCTGTTGTTTTTTGACTTTTTAATAATAGCCATTCTAGGCTGCATGCATTGGCTCACGCCTGTAATCTCAGCACTTTGGGAGCCGAGGCAGGCAGATCATGAGGTCAGGAGTTAGAGACCAGCCTCCTCATCTCTACTAAAAATGTAAAGATTAGCCAGGTGTGGTGGTGGGTGCCTGTAATCCCGGCTACTCAGGAGGCTGAGGCAGGAGAATCACCTGAACCCAGGAGGCGAAGGTTGCAATGAGTCAAGACCATTCTATTGCACTCCAGCCTGGGCAACAGAGCAAGACTCAGTTTCAAAAATAATATAATAACAATAATAGCCATTATGACTGACATCTCATTATGTTTTGATTTGTATTTCTCTGATGATTAGTGATGATGAGCATTTTTTCATATGTTTGTTGATTGCTTGTATGTCTTTCTAGGAAAAGTGTCGTTTCATGTTTTTTGCCTATTTTTTAATGGGATTATTTGGGTTTTGCTAGTTGATTTAAGTTCCTTGTAGATTCTGGATATTAGACCGTTACCAGATGGATAGTTAGTGAATATTTTCTGTCATTCTGTTGGTTGTCTGTTTACTCTGTTGATAATATCTTTTATTGTGCAGAAGCTCTTTAGTTTAATTAGACCCCATTTGTCAGTTTTTGGTTTTTGTTACAATGCTTTTGAAGACTTAGCCAAAAATTTCTTGCCAGAGCCAATTTCAAGAAGGGTATTTCTTAGGTTTTCTTCTAGGATTTCTATAGCTTGAGGTGTTATATTGGAATCTTCAATTCATCTTCAGTTAATTTTTGTATATGGTAAAAGGCAAGGATCTAGTTTCATTCTTCTGCATATGATTAGCCAGTTATCCCAGCACCATTTATTGAATAGGGAGTGCTTTCCCCATTGCTCATTTTTGCTGGCTTTGTTAAAATTGAATGGTTGTAGGTGTGTCGTTCTATTTCCAAGTTTTCTATTCTGTTCCATTGGTCAATGTGTTTGCATTTATACCAGTACTATGCTATATTGATTACTGTAGCCTTATATAGTTTGAAGTCAGGTAATATGATGCCTCCAGCTTTGTTCTTTTTGCTTAGGATTCCTTTGGCTATTTGGGCTCTTTTATGGTACCATGTGAATTTTAGAATTTTTTTTTCTAATTCTGTGAAGAACGATGTTGGTAGTTTTATAGGAATAGCATTGAATCTATAAACTGCTTTGGGCAGTATGGCCATTTTAATGATATTGATTCTTCCAATCTGTGGGCATGGAATTTTTTTTTTCATTTATTTGTCTCATCTCTGATTTCTTTGTAAGTGTTTTGTTATTCTCTTTATAGAAATATTTCACCTCCTCGGTTACCTGCATTTCTATATATTCCCAGGTATTTCTTTCTCTTTGTGGCTGTTTTTAAGTTGTATTGTGTTCTTGATTTGACTTTCATTCTGGTTGTTATTGGTGTATAGACATGCTGCTGATTTTTTTGTACATTGATTTTGTATCCTGAAACCTTGCTAAAATCATTTATCAGTCTTAGTAGTCATCTGTCAGAGTCTTTAGGCTTTCTAAGTATAGAATCATATTGTCAGTGAAGAGGGATAGTTTGACTTCTTTTCTGTTTGGATGCATTTTGTTTCTTTGTCTTTCTTGATTGCTCTGGCTAGGACTTCCACTACTATGTTGAATAGGAGTAGTGAGAGTAAGCATCCTTGTCTTGTTCCAGTTTTCAAAGGGAATGGTTTCGGGTGTTTATTATGATGATGGCTGTGGGATTATCAAAAATGGCTCTTATTTTGAAGTATGTTCCTTCATTTATTATTTTGATGAGGGTTTTTTATCATGAAGGAATGTTGATTTTTTTCGAAAGATTTTTCTGCATCAATTGAAATGATCATATGGTTTTTGCTTTTAATTATGTTTATGTAGTAAATCACATTTATTGATTTATGTATGTTGAACCAATCTTGCATCCCAGGAATAGAGTCTACTTGATCATGGTGGATTAGCTTTTTGATGGGCTGCTGGATTTTACTTGCTACTATTTTGTTGAAGATATTTGCATCTGTGTTCATCAGAGATACTCACCTGAAGTTTCTTTCTTTGTCATGTCATTGCCAGATTTTGGTATTAGGCTGATACTGGTTTCGTAAAATGAATTAAAGAGAAGTCCATGCTCCCTAGTTTTTTTGGGATGGTTTCAGTACAGTTAATACCAGTTTTTCTTTATGTATCTGGTAGAATTTGGCTGTGAATCTGTCTGGTCCAGGGCTTTTTTTGTTGGTAGGTTTTCTATTACTGATTCAATTTCAGAGCTTGATACTTGTCTCTTCAGGATTTCAATCTCTTCCTGATTCAATCTTGGGATGTCAATCTTTGGGAAGTTAGAAGACCCAATCATATGTATTGATATCCCCAGGCTCGAAGTAAAAGAATGGAGAAAGATATACCATCCAAATGAAAAACAAGAAAGAAGCTTTTCTTACATAAAACAGACTTTAAACTGATAAAAACTAAGAAAGACAATGAAAAGTATTACATAATGATAGAGGTTATACTCTAACAAGAAGATGTAACTTTCCTAAATATGCATGCACACAACATTGGAGCACCCAGATACGTAAAACAAGTTCTCCCAATGAGGAAGTACTTCTAGGAATTTATGCATTCCTCTAGATTTTCCAATTTATGTGCATAAAGTTGTTCATAATATTCTCTTAAGATCTTTTGTATTCCTATGGGATTGATTGTAATGCCATTTTTGTCATTCCTGATCGTACTTATTCAGATCTTCTTTTTTCTTTGTTAATCTAGCTAGTGGTCTATCAAACTTGTTTACATTTTCAAAGAACAAAGTCCTGGTTTCATTTTTTTGTGTGTGTGTGCAGCTTTTGTATCTCGATTTTATTAAGTTCTTCTGATTTTAGTTATCACTTTTCTTCTGCTAGCTATGGACTTGGTTTGTTCTTTTTTTCTAGTTCTTCCAGGTGCAAAGTTAAATTGTTAATTTGAGATCTTTCTAACTTCTTGATGAAGGTGTTTAGGGCCATAAGCTTTCCTCTTAACACTGCTTTACTTGCATTGCAGGTATTTTAGTAAGTTCTATTTTCTTTAATTTCAAAGAATTTTTTTTCTTCTGCCTTAATTTTGATGTTCACCCAGAAGTTATTTAGGAGCAAGTTAATTTCCATATATTTTTGTAGTTTTGAGAGATCTTGATATTAATTCCCTCCTTACTGCACTGTGGTCTGAGAGTGTACTTGTTTTGATTTCAATTGTTTTGAATTTATTGAGACTATTTATATTATATGAATATATTCATGTTTACTTTATAGTCAGATCATATTATATTATTTTATTTCCTTTTATCACTACTCCTCCAGCCCCTAGAGTTTCTTTCCTGATTGCACAGTTGGCTATATCTATGCACTTAAATTCCCTGTAAATATCCCATAAGCTCTGTTATCTGCATCTATTTTTTACCTCCAACTGCATTTCACATCAAATATTCTATCAAGCCTTCTTGTTTCATGAAGATCTGGTTCCTTCTCTTTTCTGCCCTCTCCATCTAGCATGAACGGTTTGGCTTAATAAACCTATTGCAGGGCTAAGATCCTATAACTTTGTTTTATAGCTCTCCTAGGTCAGGCCAACACTTCCAGATCCCATGTCTTTCTTTTCCAATAGGTTTGCAAGAAAAGGTGCCAGAGAAGTAAATTATCTGAGTCCTTGCATATCTGAAAATGTCCTTATTCTACTTTTTCATGTAATATATTTAATGGACAATACAGAATTTGAAAGTATCTTTTAGAATTTTGAAGGCATTGCTCTGTTATTCTCTGAAACTCTGTGTTGCTGTTGAGAAGTCTGATGCCATTCTAATTCTTTTTTTTTTTTTTGAGACGGAGTTTCGCTCTATCACCCAGGCTGGAGTGTGGTGGTGCGATCTCGGTTCACTGCAGCCTTCGCCTCCCAGGTTCAAGTGATTCTCCTGACTCAGGCTCCTGAGTAGCTGGGACTACAAGCACTCACCACCAAGCCCAGCAATTTTTGTGTTTTTAGTAGAGTTGAGGTTTCATCATATTGGCCAGGCTGGTCTCGAACTCCTGACCTTGTGATCTGCCTGCTTTGGCCTCCAAAGTGCTGGAATTACAGGCATGAGCCACCATGCCCAGATGCCATTCTAATTCTTTACTTTGTATAATTTTTTCCTTCTCTGTAGAAAGTTATAGGTTATACTTATTACCTATAATAATTTAAAATATGATTACAAATTTTGATGTGGGTTTCTCCTTGTGCTGGATACTCAGTGTTCCCTTTTAATAAAGATACATGTTTCTTTTAATTTTCCTGTATTATTTCATTGAAAATTTCCTCCCCTTTTTTTAGTTTAGTTTTGTTGTTTTGCCCTGTTTCATTTTTGTGAATCCTATTAAATTAGGTATTGGCTTGCCTAGATGGATTCTTAGTTATATTTTATTTCCTACTTTCCATGTCTTGTTTTGTGTGTCAGTTTACTTTTGTTGTTTTATTTAGGGCAGATATTTCCTGAATTTTAATCTTCTAAAATTTCTTTTTTATTTTCTAATTAAAAATTGAGAGGATATTATATATTTGTTTTTAATTCTAAAAGCTCTTCTTTGATGCTTGACTTTTTAAATAATATCCAGCTGTTGGTTTATGGATATGTTGTCTTCTGATACCTCTCCAAGGTATTAATTAGAATTGTTTAAAGTTTCTTTTGTTCCTTTCAATATCAGTTTCCATTGTGTTCCTTTTTTTTCTATTTGTCTATACTGAGCTCTCTTTTTCATGTTGGAGGCTTTCTGTAAATAAGTGTTAATCCTTAGTTATAAGTGAGGCAATTTCAAAGTCATTAGAACCTCTGAGTGGGCTAGAAGTACTTGACTAGCACACTTCACTTTCAAGTGAACCAGAGGGAAAGTTGTCTACTTTTCAGGATGGCATACAAATGGCAGTATATATGGTGTTCATTTTTCTTTGGGAGGGGACTTTCAGTTCTCCAGAGAAGGTCTTTCAATATTATTAACCTGAAGTATGAACCAAAGGCATTCTTTGGCTGAGAATGAAGAGTAATGGGCAAGAGGGACATTACTACACTGTATTTAAAATAACATAAATAATCTTTCTATTTAAATAATCTGAATTTAAAATATTCTTCCTATTTTTATCTCAATACCTCACTGCAATTTTTGCCATGTCTTGAGCCTCTCCTTGGTTACCTGGGAGCAACTCTGCTGCTCACGTATCTTTATGCTCCTCTGAATGCATTTTATAACACTTTTTTAGAGTTGTTTTAGGCCTACAGCAAAATTGAGAGAAGATGCAGAGACTTCCTATATATTCCTGCTCATACACATGCACAGCCTCCCCCATTATCAAAATCCCCACTGGAATAGTGCATTTGTTACATTTGATGAAGCTATATTGACACATCATTATCACTCAAATTTGCAGTTTTCAGTAGGATGAACTCTTCGTGTATATTCTGAGTGGATTTTAATTTCTGATTTCCTTCAGTCCACTCATCTGAAACCACTCTTGAATCTGCTTGTATCTTCCAGAAATTGATATTTCTTATTCATTCCACCCACTAATATCTTCCCTCATTTTTTTAGATTTATGGACTTATAACTCATTATAAAAGGTTTTTGATATCATTTTAGCAGAATCTTGAGAGGAAGAGAAGATAAAACTTGTGTAGTTGCTTACTATCTTTAACCAGAAATCATAGTTTTTATTTTTATAGTTATTTTTGATGGTCGCTGATTTTTTTTTTTAGAATTTCAGAAAAATAGAAAATTCTTGCTAGACATTTAAGATACAATTGAGAGTTTTGAAAAATTCTCTACCAACAAGTTTAGTACTTGTTAAGGCAATCTAAAAGATCCTGCCTAGTCAAAGGCCTCACTTAAAGTTTAACATGGTAAAAGACACTTCCCATGGTCGATAAAATAGGAAAAAAAGATGCTCTGAACTTAAAAGCCTTAGAATGGGCCTGTTCTAAATCTGGTCAGTTTCATTTATTGTCTCTATTGATAATAGTAATCAGGGGACAGGTGTGGAACATGGAGCGAGCTGGACTGGCTACAACCAACAGTTTCCCAACAACTGCCAAAGAGCCATCATAGATGGCTTGAAGTCTTGCAGAGGTTGTGTGTAGAATATCTGCACATCTGCCTTCATATTTTTTTATCTGTTCTTCAAGTCATTGAGAAACCTATTCTTTTCCCATTTATTTTGATGCTAAACAATATATTTCTCTCCATATCAAAGAATCTCACTTCTTGTTAATCTGGCAAGACATTATGTAGGATGCCTGAAGTTGTAACATTGTGAAAATAAGGATAATTATGGCTACAGTAGAAGAGTTAAACTTTAATGTCTTGGTTGAGATGTTAGATGACGTTGGGAGGGACAAGCAGCCAGGGGGAAAGCAGAATGAGTTCATTATTTTTGGTAAAATATTTCCATATGTACCTGACTGGCATTCATAACAAAGCTTCCACATAGAATAATTCCAGAAATTGGGCTCCAGAAGTGTGAGATTCAGGTGGTTGTTCTACTAATATTCCAACTCTGATGGTGCAGAAGGCAGCCTGTGTTCTTCATGAATAATAGATAAACACTGATCATTTCATTTTAAGTGGAATTCAAACCAAAAAAGAGTTGATGTTTATGTCATTTTAAAATTCAGGATTGGAAAGAGAAAGAACATTTTTCAAGTGAGCTAACAATGAAAAAAAAAAAGTAGACGTGTATCAGCTTTCAAGACTTAGTTTCTTAAAAGGTAGTCCCCACAACTAGCTAAGACTAATTCCACTTCTGAAATAAAGAGCGTCTTCTAATTAATAACTCATTTTATAACTCAGCTGCACTCCTGGGCTTCATCGTGTTTAGAGGGGAGTGAAAAATAAGCCAATAATTATACATTAGAATGACATATACACAATAAAGACAGGTATGTTCAATGAGTATCATGAAGCACAGGTTTCCAGTTGGCCAAGACATGAGCCTGAATCCCAGCTCTGTCATATAATATGTGTATAACCTTGGGCAAATCTTGAGAAACCAACATTCAATACTTACTAAAGAAAAGCAAATAAGGCAGCTCCCTGCCCTTAAGAAACTTACAGAAGAGGCAGACAAATATGTTGTTTAGGAAAAACAGTGATGATTGCTATGGCAGAAGAATGTACAGGGTGCTATGGGAATACATAAAGGTGCATTTTAATCAAATGAAATGTCCGTGAAAACTTGGCAGAGATGTGAACTTTGAAAAACCAAGAAGGTGTAAGGGGTGGGATTCCAAGTAAAAGCGAGGACATAAAAGTTTATGTGAACATGCTCAGGGGTTGGACAACCTCTTAGAGACGTGGAGAGGCAAAGAAGGGTTTTAAATAGGAAGGTCAGGTTTTCGAATTAGGATTTTAGTTAGAGCAATTGAGAGCAATATAGAGGGTAGATGGAACAAGAGGAGACTCACAGTAGGGAGGTTTGTAATTTATCAGATACTCCTGGTGAGAAAGAATACAATACGCATAGAGCATTCCAGGTAAAAATGGTGAGGGACTGAGGCTGCAGGGGACTGGCTTGTCCAGGTTTGCTTGGGACTTTCATGGATGTAGCACTGAAGTTCCATGTCCCAGTTTACCTGGACTATTTTGGTTTTAAAAACGCTGCAAGTCTCATGTCCCACGAAATTCTTCACATCCAAAGCAAAATATGCTGAAGGTAGGAGCGAAATGGCTGAGAACACTAATCCAAGTGATATCCAGGAGCTAATACTGGTAAGACACAGAATTAGTTGGATGTTGGAAGGGTGGTGAGAGAAAGTGAGAAGGTGAAGATAGTAATAAGGTTTGAAGTTCGTTTGACGGAGAAGCTCGCCGTAGCATTATCCAAGAGAGATTAAATCAGTGCATGTAAGTTCTTTCAGATCATGGACTTTTACCTCTACTTCACAATCCTAGCCAATCATGCAACTTCTGTATGTGTGTTCATCATAGAGGTGTCCTGTCTTAATTCTAGCATTTTGATTGATTTGCTATTTGGATCAAAAAATATCAGTACAAAGCAGTCTTTTAGTGGCTACATCTTTCATTGTTTCCGTAAGATGGAAATATGTAGCAATATCCAGACACGGCAGGATGGAAACAGTCTACTTATCCAAAGTACAGGTATTGGTATTTCTATTTTTTTAGATTATTCTCTGCAGGTCAGGATTGAATTTTACAGTCTGGCTCTCCAAAATAGTCCATTTTGACATTAATGCCTCATGATCCCTGGCAGCTTGCTGAATTTGGTTCTCTGAACATGTCAAAAATAAACAAACTTCAGGGTACTATTCTTATAAAACACATTTTAAATGTTGCCATTTAGAAAATCCAAGAGAGAAATAAAAGTAGCTAGTCAGCTCATTTTAAAATTTTCAACTAGATATTTGATATGTATGTTGTTTTTCTAATTCCTGGATGATCACATTCTTTGATTCTTTCCTAAACCAGCTTGATTGTCCAAGCCACAGATAAAGGGATGCCCAGGCTTTCTAATACAACTATGATCAAGATACAGGTGACTGATATAAATGACAATGCCCCAGCTTTTCTCCACTCTGAAGTAGTTGAAATTGCAGAAGGTAAGTGTGACAATTTGGCATAGTGGTTTTGATTAACTTGTATAATATCATTTTCTATTTTCTTTAGCCAGACACTGTATTAAACAGGAGTGCTGATCCTCAGCAACCATGCAAGCTAGATCATTTTTGTCTTCCTTTTGCAGAATAGAAAATGGATGGTCATAAGTTAAATATTAAATGTCAAAGGAGTAAAATGTTAATGCTGTGATTTGCAGTCAGATCAGCTGGAAGCCAAGTCCCCATGCTCTAACCGTCACCCCTTACAGTATCTGTTTATATATAGACAATTCTCACAAATTAAATCTACTTTATGAAGAAGTATATTTTGTTTACTGTGATAACCATTGTGAACCTCCTCTAAGAAGAATCAACATTCATAACTCTGTCAGTCTTTTCAGGATACTAATAACAAATAATTAGATGTTTAATGAAGTGAATTAGATGTTTATTGCACAAAGCCATCGTTTTTTCCAGAATAACCTAATCTTCAACATTTGTATCACACCAATGGTAGAGGTTGAAACTGGAAAGTTTTTAAGTGAGATACTAGTTAATTTTTTTTTTTCTGAGACCAAGTCTCACTCTGTTGCCCAAGCTGGAGTGCAGTGGTGCTATCTCAGCTCACTGCAACCTCTGCCTCCTGGGTTCAAGCAATTCTCCTGTTTCAGCCTCCTGAGTAGCTGGGACTACAGGCATGTGCCACCATGCCGGGCTAATTTTTGTATTTTTTATAAGATGGGGTTTCACTATGTTGGCCAGGCTAGTCTTGAACTCCTGACCTCATGAGCTGCCCGCCTCAGCCTCCCAAATTTTGGGGATTACAAGCGTGAGCCACCGTGCCCATCCAGTTAATTTTCATTATTTGGATCTGTGGATTATCCAATGATCCCATAGTCTGTGGACCCAAAGTTGTCCATGGTCAATGGCTGCACTGGTGAAACACAACCTAAGTCTTTATAGTTGAAGTTGAAAATAATGGGGGCCCCTCGCTTGCCTCTCTACTTCACTCTTAATCCTAAACTAATTCCTAAAAATGTTTCTAACATTTTATTATATTCACTTTCTAAACAAATTACAACCATCACCTCTCACAGAGGGAAATATTCCAGAAATGTCTATTCATAGAGATATCTACAAATATTATAACCCACAAATAAAAGAAATTATCCAGTTCTGCCTCACACACATTTGATATATTTTCATTTGATTTTATGGCAGGTTCTAGTTTTCAGCACATGCAATTAGTGTTAAAATATAGCAATGGGCCTAATATAAATATATCACAAGAAGAAACTACATAAGTCAAAACATGTTGAATGGGGTACGGTGTGGTTAGCGCACATTGACAGTGTTCAAGCTTGAAAATGAAAATTATGAGTTTCATATACAGTGGAACTATTCTGAGCATCTTGGCATATTCTTTCCACCTGTACATATCTGTAAGCTTAAAAACAAAGTCCCTTTCATGGGCTGTTTAGGCTAGAGAACATATGTGGTGAGTGAGGCATTGAGCATGTCATCTATTTTGTAATTTTTTGGTGAATAATATTCGAGATTTGTTTTCCTCATTAGTACTATGTAGACTTTGTTTTTCTATAATCTTAATAATTTTGAGATTTAAGGAAAAAAAGCCGTGTGTGTGCCACGCTAAAAGAAATAATTGTTCAAAAATAAATTTAAGGAAATAAGTATTTAATTCTAACATTAGTGCCCAAATATTTAAACCTGACCTACTTTTGACAATGCCATATTTTGTAATAATGTTCTGAGTAATACCCTTCATCCCATTCACATACCCCGTGAAGACACAATTTTGATACAGAAACTGTATATTATAAATAAGTGGCTTAGAATGTTTTCTTGTTACTAGAATTGTGTTGTAAGCATATGATGAAAATAATGTAATATAAAAATTAAATATACCCTACCTCCTCAATTCCCTACTCAGTGGTAAATTTTCACTTTTATTGGGCTCATAAATTCTTCAGAGTTTTTGTTCGGTGCATAATGAGCTTTGTACGAGAAATCAGGCCAAGAAAGAGCAAATCATGTTGGACTTAGAATAAAAACACTTGGATAGAACTATGAAAGAAATGTATTTCAAAGGATGAATTTTAATAGAGACTGACACTGGTCATGACTATTTCAGATTCTTTGCCTGGTGTAATTGTGACTCATGTGTCAGTCCATGATGTGGATTTGAATTCAGCTTTCATATTCAGTTTTGCCAAAGAGAGTAATCCTGGAACCAAGTTTGCTATTAATCAGAACAGTGGAGTGGTGGTGTTGGTGAAAACACTGGATTTTGAAGAAGTGACTGAATATCGGCTGCTCATCCAAATTTCTGATTCGGTGCACCGCACAGAGGGAGCACTCATAGTCCGTGTGCTGGACGTCAACGATAATCCACCAGTGTTTTCTCAAGAATTCTATCAGGTAAAGGGCTTAAAGGGATGCTGAAACCACAGCCAAAACTAGAAAGAATAGAAAATGATGTAAGTCTTCCATTGCTGACAGACTGATTCAAACAGACAGCATTCACTGTTTTTAGTGCCTAAGTTAATGCTGTGGGTTTTACACTTAATATCACGGAGTCTATAAGTACATATGAAAATGAAAGTCTCATTCGACTTAGTTTACTGCATATATATATATATGTATATATATATTTTACTTTTTAGAGATTGTAGTCCAGTATTTCATGACAATTGGAACCTACCTAATATTTGCAAAACCACTGATAAGATTGTTTGTATTATCGGCAGTTAATTTGGGAAAATTCTTTATTTCATAGACATATTTTTGGAATGCACTGATTAAAATTTTCCAGAAAAAAATCATGAACAAAGCTATAAAGTGGAAATTTCAGCTTTTAGAGCATAGAATATGTTTATAGAAGTAAGGGCCAGGATAGCAATCAACTCAATACTTACAAATGGACTCCAGAACTTTTGAATGTAGCAAATGCAAGATTTAAGCGTAAACACAAGGGGAGGTTAACCTAAGTAATGATCCCCTGTGAAGGCTTGCTTGAATTATGCCATGCTGTAATATAATACATTAGTGAATGTATTAACTATCTTCGGCCACATAGGAATAGCTTAGAAGAAATTTTTTATAATGAAAAAAATAGAATAAAATAATTTTTAAAACATTTTTTTCTGGTCAGGCATGGTGGCTCACTCCTGTAATCTCAGCAGTTTGGGAGGCCAAGGTAGGCAGGTCACCTGAGATTAGGAGTTCAAGACCAGCCTGGCCAACACGGTGTAACCACGTCTCTACTAAAAATATAAAAATTAGCCTGGTGTGGTGGTGGGCACCTGTAGTAGCAGCTACTCAGGAGGCGGAGGCAGGGGAGCCACTCGAACCCAGGAGGCAGAGGTTGTGGTGAGTCAAGATCGCACCATTGCACTCCAGCCTGGGCAAGAAGAGTGAAACTTTGTTTCAAAAACAAAACAAACAATATCGTTTTTTTCCTCGGAATCCAGGGACTATTCACACAATGTTTTTAATATGTCAATTCCATAAATTAATATGTCTAATAAAGTCAGGTTGTATGGTATGGTTTCCATAATCAAAATAAATAAAATGACCTCAAGTTCTGGCCCTGTTTGTGAAAATATCTTCAGCCTTTAAACACAATGCCCCTATTTTTCTCTTTTTCCCTCAGGCCACAGTTCCTGAATCAATACCTGTGGGGTATTCAGTGCTGACCGTGTCAGCCGCAGACTTAGAAAGCAATGCGAACATTTCTTACAGAATTCTTTCCTTTTCTGAGGAATTCTCCATTGATCCTAAGAATGGTGAGTTATTGATAGTTGCATTAGTGCTCATAGGTTGGAGTTTCAAAGTGGAAACCTGAAGTAACCCTTTCTAAATGCCCCTAAAAAGTACCCCCCCCCCCCGCCTCACGGAATAAGAAGTATGACTGATTACTCTTCACATCAAGTGCTGCAGTAGCCAATGCCAGTGTTATTTCTCTTCTCCAACATCTCGGTGGCTGGAAAGCAAAAGTCCCTGGTAAAATGCTGGTAAATGCTCACAAATTCAGAGACCCTAGTATAATAAACACTCAGGTTCATTCACCCAGCTAAGCTCAGTTCAGGCAATTATCCCAGGAATCAGCAGGAATCAAAATGATGTTGAATGGATTATTCTGTGCTGAAGACTTCATCATACTAGAGTTTGGATGCCTTTTCCCAAGCCAAGTTAAAAAACATCAATAATAGCATTATGTGTTCAATAAGCACAGTAATCATTTAAAAAGGAAAATTATTTAAGCATCTCTATCAACTAGAAACCGTTGTGGTATTTTGGTTTATTTGACGTTTCCCAAAGCTTTTTCTCTTTTTGCCAGAGACCAAGACATTTGTGGTTGTGAAATGCATTCAGACAAGTGATTCCACATTCAATTAAACAGTATATAGAGAAAGTTTAACAGTGGGTGAACATTAAAAGCTAAATTTTATAACGATGAATAATTAGCAAAACAATGTCCCTAGCAGAGCACAGTGGAAAATAATAGGGCCTGGGACACATCACACTCCCTATTCACCATTGCATAATTTCACAAGTGAGAGTTCATTTAAAAATCAACTTTGGGATTACCTGAAAGGGGAATTTAGTCCCAAAATACCAGCATGAAGCCCACCTGGTGTTGTAAATGGAGAAGTATACCATGTATCATGTTGCCCGTGAATGAACAATTACACCATGAACACAAACATACCACGCTCTCTCTCTCTCTCCCTCTCTCTCTCTCTCTCGTCTCATATGATGGCAACTGCCACCCTGGCCACGGCAGATCTGTGCAACTCCTTCTGAGCACTCAATCCTTAGCAACACTTTCATTTGACATGTGCTATCGACAAATTTTGCACTGAGCTGTTGATTCAAATATTTTTTAAACATCAAATGATGGTCTACTTAGTTCATAGTGGGACTCTAATTGAAATGTGGCATTTAAATGTCAACATTCTGTATTCTTTCTTAGTGACCATCCTTAAGACACATTTATCTTAAAAATGTTTTAACACACGTTTATAAAAACTATATATTTCGATATTTACCACAATAAACTCTATTAGCTACATGCAGCAATAAGGGAGAAATCAACTTGCATGACCTTTAGGAAAGCCCATCTCAGTAGTAACTCAGCATTATTGTTTTTAGTGCTTCATTTGGCTTGAGTGTCAACAAGTATTTCCACAATAAATATCTTATTTTATTTTATTATTATTATTATTATTATTATTATTATTATTTGTGAAGACGGAGTCTCACACTGTCGCCCAGCCTGGAGTGCAGTAGCATGATCTCAACTCATTGCAACCTCTGCCTTACAGGTTCAATCAATTCTCCTGCCTCAGCCTCCCAAGTAGCTGGGACTACAGGCATGTGCCACCACGTCCAGCTAATTTTTTGTGTTTTTAGTAGAGACGTGGTTTCACCTTGTTAGCCAGGATGGTCTCGATCTCCTGACCTCTTGATCCGCCTGCCTTGGTCTCCCAAAGTGCTGGGATTACGGGTGTGAGCCACCATGCCCGGCCCAGAATAAGTATCTTTATGCCAGAATATCTCTATACATGTGTTTGTGGATAGTAGAATCAGGTACAAATTTTACAAACAAAAATTTTTTTAAGAATAGTGGAACAACTTACTCTACAAAAATAAAATTCAGAGAAATTTGTGGCAAAAGCAACCCTCAAGCTGCACACATATTTCACAGAGTGAATGTCATGAATATTATTTCTGTATCTTACATGTTATAAACGTATACACATATACAACAATTTGTATTTCTATTTGGAGTTATTAAGGTTGTGACTTAACAAATCTAACAAAGAATCGAACATATATTAGTAGACATTCAGTAATCATCTGCTGATGAAATGGATCATGAAACTGCACCTCATAGTGCTGAAATACTATGTCTTATTTTACAGGCACAATATTTACTACCGGTCCCGTATTGCTTCTGGATAAAATATCAACAACTCAATTTCTTGTTGAAGCCAGTGATGGTGGAAATCCTGAGCTAAGAGCTCTTACATTAGTGGAGATAGGAATACAAGATATGAACAATCATGCTCCTGAGTTCACGGTCAAATCCTATAATCTTAGCCTAAGTGAGGATGCTCTGATTGGAAGCACGCTTGTTACATTTTCAAACATTGACCGTGACTGGACCCCTGAAAACACATATGTTGAATATTCCATCATCAGTGGTAATTTACAGAACAATTTTCATGTGGAAACTAATTTCATTCATTCAGAATATCCTTATAAGCAAGTCGCTTACCTTGTGTTGCTTCACAGTCTGGACAGAGAAGCAAGTGCTAGCCATGAGATTGTCATTCTAGCATCTGATAGTGGCTGCCCTCCATTGAGTGCCACAGCTGTCATATCAATACAAGTACTTGATGTCAATGACAATCCTCCAAACTTCAGCAGCCTGAGCTATCACACCCATGTCAAGGAAAGCACCCCTCTAGGGAGTCACATCACTGTGGTCTCAGCAAATGATCGTGACACAGGGTCACATGCAGAAATCATCTACCATATCATCTCTGGAAATGAGAAGGGACATTTTTATTTAGAAGAAAACACTGGAGTTCTTTATTTGATTAAACCTCTGGATTATGAAGAAATGACAAAATTCACCTTAACTGTCCAAGCTTCAGATGCAGAAAAGAAACACTTTTCTTTTGCAGTTGTGTTTGTCAATGTCCTGGACGATAACGACCATGCACCCCAGTTTATGTTTTCAAGTTTCAGCTGTGTTGTTCCGGAAAATCTGCCTATTTCCTCTACCATATGCTCTATCAATGCTCTGGATTTTGATGCAGGTCCGTATGGAGAATTGACCTATTCTGTTGTATCACCCTGTTTACTCATTCATGGAATGTCTTACGATCACAATCTCTTCCTCATTGACCCTTTGACAGGGGATATTCATGCTAAGCAAATCCTTGACTACGAAAATGGCAATAAATACTGCCTCACAGTCCAAGCCAAAGACAAAGGTGATGCAACAGCCTCCTTAGTTGTCTGGGTGGATATTGAAGGGATAGATGAATTTGAGCCCATTTTCACTCAAGATCAGTATTTTTTCACCCTCCCAGAAAAGAATAAAGACGGACAGTTGATTGGAAGAGTGGAAGCCTCAGATGCAGACGCTGGTATTGATGGAGTCATTCTTTACTCTCTTGGAACCTCATCTCCTTTCTTTTCAGTAAATAAAACCAATGGAAATATTTATTTGATTAAAGCCCTTCCCCTAATAAAAAGTCAAGTCAACAAAGAAGACATCATGGAAATGAAAATAATCGCTCATAGCCCCAAACCAGACTCCAAGTTTGCATCTTGCACTGTTTTTGTGAATGTGTCTTTCTCCTCTGAGGGAACACACTTGGCAGTGTTCGCCAGCAGCTTTTCAATCAGCCTGGTGGTCTCCTTTTTAGTGTTTCTGATACTCATCTGCATTCTAATTGTATTGATTTTAAGACATAAACAAAAAGACACAATAAGCAATTATGAGGAGAAGAAAGCCTCATCTTTAGATATGGACTTGAAAGTTACCAGGGATCCCAGTGTGCTCAAAGCCTTCCAGAAAACTGATGACTGCAGTAACAAGGTGTTGCCTGTGGATGCCACGCCGGAATGGTTGAGTTTAATTAGTATCATGGAGAAGGACATTGTCAATCTGTACAGACACTCAAACTCCAGTGGCCACTGTTCTGTGGAAGGAGAAACTGCAGAAGACAAGGAAATCCAGAGGATAAATGAGCATCCCTACAGAAAGGGCTCAGAGTCAGCTCTGAGCGACTGCGAGTCCAGGGTGCCAGACTCGGGTATCCCCAGGGACTCAGACCAGCTCTCCTGCCTATCTGGGGAAACCGATGTGATGGTGACTGCTGAAACAGCAGATGCCAGCCAAATGCTTGGGGAAGGAGATCAAGGGGAAGGCTGCAGTATCATCTGTGCTCAAAATAATGTGTTACCCCAGACAGTTCAGAAGAGAGAGGCAAAAGAGAGCATCCTGGCTGATGCTACAAAAGAGTCTGTCTTTATTTCAGGTGATCAAGAAATAAGGTGTGCAGCTCTTTCAACTCAGACAACCTCTGATCATGATGCAAGAGGCAACTATCACTGGAATTATCTTCTCAGTTGGGAACCCAAGTTCCAACCTCTTGCCTCAGTATTTAATGATATTGCTAAACTAAAGGATGAACATTTGCATATGCCTGGCATTCCAAAAAAGAAGAAATCTTTTGTTTTTCCACCCCCTTTGATAACAGCAATAGCCCAGCCTGGGATTAAAGCAGTTCCACCAAGAATGCCAGCAGTAACCCTGGGGCAGGTGCCTCAGAAACACCCACGCTCTCCCATCCCCTATCATCTTGGTTCTCTGCCAGAAGCCATGACTCCCAGTTTTTCTCCATCTCTTTCTCTATTGACCATGCAGCCTCCTGCCTTGTCTCCGCTGTTATCAGAAGGAGAATTGTTAGGAACACCCGTCAGTGGTACATGCCATGAACTTAAGGCAGAAGATGAAATTCAAATATAAAACCACTGGGATGCCAAGTACCTGCTCACCATTGGCCATGAATAAATGAACAAAACATTCTCAAGTCAGCAACTCAAGATTGGGCTCATTTTTATCTAAAAGCAAGTGATATACTTTAGTCAGAGTTTTTAAAACCTCCCCATTAGAATTTCTCAAATTTCTTCCAGCCTTAATGAAAAATTATTTCCTGTTTTAATCCTCATGTGTTGCTCTCAGGACTCACATTTTTATATATCAGGTAGTGTATATTCTGTCATGCCTGTTGTCTGCGTGATTAGACTTCCAAAGGACACAGTGAACTTAACTGACTGCCAGGATGTTTATATTGTAACAAAGTATAGTGTACTCCGGTCACATCGCTGCTGATTACACTGCTATATCTAAAACAAATTAGTAAAGGCAAAATATGGGATAAGTTTAGGTCAGAACGTATTATAACAGACAGGGGAAGTCTAAAATGATAAACTTTAGTTTTAAGATAAAGCAGCAGTCAGTGGATCTCATATATTTAGAGAAGTCTTTCTCCATTTTTTTCCCCAAATACCACAGCTGTAGAGTTTAGCCATACTTGAAGTTCAATTTGGAGTCTTTTGGAAATCTAATGAGAAATTCAGAATGGAATTTGTCATAACTCCGTGCCAATAAGGTGAAAACAAATAAGATAATTATCCCTGATTAAATAAACCAGAAATGCATGCTCATGATAGAGGGCCAGGATTGATACTCACAGTATTTATGTGATTTGCTACCACCTGAGATATATTATCTTGGCCTTTACAGAATGGCTTTTTTTTCCAGGCCTTGTCTTATAAGTCGGTGTGAGTAAACACATTAAACTTCAAAGATGAATTTATAGAAATTTCTTCATTTTATTTTCTTCTAGATACAGTAACTTTGTGTGTGAAATAATTTATCCAGTCAGTGTCACTTTTTAAAGTTTGTGTAGATAAAATCATGCTATTAGCTAATGATAAATCTCATAGAGTAATTTAGCAATATATTTTTTAATGAAGTTTTTTTATGGAAATGTTTCTACTACAAAAGTTAAGAAGTCAGAAGTCTTTTAACCATTCGCTCACACTCATGTGCAGCTTTAACTGTCATTAGGTGGAGCAGTTTGGCACATGGTTAAAATGACTCTGTACAATTACTATTTTAGAAATATAGCAGTGCTATATGGTGCTCATATACAGTGCTCTAGCCTTCCTTCTGATGAGTCTGGGAATCCCTCAAAGATTCTCATTCCTCTCAGGAAGGCAGAGTGCATCCTGACGATGGTGGTCCAGAAGCCCTCTTCCCGTGGTTGGCACCAGGGCCAGGTGTTAGGCTAACAGTTCAGGAATTCTAATGTGAAATCTAAAGGGTATTGTGTGGCTTTCTTGGTAGTTAGGATGGGCTTCTACTACAGAAATAGTTCCTTTGTGTTTTTCTTCCGTAGGCCTCATCTGTGAAATTTTGTGACATAATTAATTTCTCTTTACTAAAAAATACAGCGTGCAGTGTTTGATATCTGGTTTTGTAGATAAATAATTCTACAGCTTCCTATGCTGATATCATCTATTATATATCTATGCTGACTCAGATTGAGAACAAATGTATAAAGCTACATTACAAACTGTATGAAACGTGAAGGTTTTTTAATAAGCCTGAAATCCTAGGAAAAATCCTGTAGAGTGGGAAATTTAAATAGTATGAGACGGATACATGTTTCTCCTTTCCTTCCTGGAATCTGGGGAAGAAGATTTCATGACTTATGTAAAAAACAAAACAAAACAAAACAAAAAAACCCACACAGTTAATCATGTATGTGTTCCACTATTTATTATCTTTTTGACTCTTTTGAAAACACTGCTTTGAGCGTAGAAAGAAAGTCTATACTATTTTTCCTAATTGTGTGTGGAAGTTTTCCTTTCACAGCAGAATTATTTCTGGAAACTGAGAACATTTTTTTTTAATTAAACAGGTTATTTACTTACACTTAAAAAGAGTTATTCATCTACCTATTCCCTAAGTTATTTATTACTGTGATTTATTTACTCATTATGGATGTGATTCTGTATTTTTTGTAGCCATTTCATAAGAAAAAGAAGACATGTAGTGTTGTTAGAGCTTCTTACCAATATTTAATGGACTTTTAATTGATGGATTTATTAATCTGTATCCATTGCCACACCACCACCAAACAAGTACTACAACTGAGATTGTGGGTAAAAATGTGAACACTCTGGTTTAGTGTTTGCAGTAAATCGTGTGTCAGCCCTTTCAACTAGAGCGCTTTTTTTTTCTAAGTAAACAATATAATTTGTACATTTTTCCTTCAAGTTTAATATTAACTTGCCTCATATGTTCTGGGTTACTTTGCTGATCTATGCACTGGCTTTAGCACTCTGGAGGGGGTACAGAACTTGTTAGTGGAAAATCATGTTAAGCCCCAAATTCATAAGCTATAAAATAAAAGACAGTTGTCTCTTGTGGAATTTTGGCTGCCTGAAATTCTGGACTTTCTTGTTGGCAGCCTTAAAATACTGGTGTAAATCAGTACCAAATGGATATCAAAATTCCATGTCCTAGTAGTAATCATTGAATTGGCTTCCAAAACAGATTCCTGGGCAAAGAAAAAGAAAAATGCTGTATCTTTAGGGATTTGATCATTTAACTCTTTTAAAAATTATTAAAGCACACTCTACACTTCTGCTGCTTCCATGTATTCATATTCAGTCTACAATAGACGTCCAGTTGAGACAGGATGGTGTTTCTCAGCGCCTTTACCTTTAGCCCTCCTTGCTATGCTTTCTAGAAGTTACAGCAATGATAATTAATTGTACATTTTAAAGTTATTTTCATCCAAACATATACTTTGTTACTTTTGTTTTACCATTCTATACATACCTTAACTTTAAAAAGCAAGACATAACTAAGGATCTAAGATAATCCACTTCAAAGCAGTAAAATACATGCAGTTAATATAGTCAGTGTCGTCTCACATGATATTCCAGATAAGCTAATTGGGTTTATTTTCACAGCATGTTACACTTGAGCTGAAAGGTATAGAGCCGTCTATTTGGCCATAACTGAAGGGAGTTAAAATGGAAGATGGTCCTGTACAGGAGGGATGCTGGGATCAGTGGAGCTGCAGAAGCTTTGCTTAGGACCAAACTAGGCATTTCAGTAGGAGTTTTTACCCATTATAAAGATGGAAGGAGAGAAGGTAAAGAAGAAGGGAGGGGGAGAAGGAAGGAAGGACAGAAGAGAAATAGACAATTAAATCTTAAAATGAATAATTAGTACACAAGTAGAGACATGCAAGAAGGTAGATGAGTAATGACTTGTAAAATGTAGTTTTACTGTATGAAAATTTTTCTGAGTCATTTGGCCTTCATAGATGCATCCTTGTGAGGAATCTCTTCTCCTTCCTTTCTGTTCCTCTCAAACCTCTCCCTCCATGGTCTGACAATTTAAACGTATCAAGTTGTGACTCTAAAGCTAGATGACAATGAATGAGAATACATTTGACCATGAAAACTTGCATTTATTGTGTTTTTTGGGGTGAATTTCAGAACCAAACGGTAGAAATTATTACCTTATTTCCCACTCTACATTGGCATTGAGAGTGCCATAGTTTTAAGGAGTTGCCTTTATTCATATAAACAAGTAAATGGACATTCAGAAGACAGTGGGTCAGAATGTGGAATTTCATTACCTAATCTTTTTTCCTGGTTGCCGTTTTCAAAATCAATGCATGCTTGATGGTTTCCAGTTTATGTTTAAATATTACATTTTATATCACTTTTAAATCACAGTATAAAATAACACAAGGGCATGGTCAATAGTTTGTTCTCAAACATTGTCAATTTTATTTGAATTCTGGTGACCTAAATTATTTTGATTCCATATAGATCAAAGAAATCTGTCTATTAGAAACAGAATGTGCCCATCTTAGAAAGATCCAGCCCAAAGTGGCTGGAGTATCAAACTATACCTTTCTCTTATAAACTCAGTACTTGGCTATTTGATGACAATTAGCACGTCCTACTGTTTTGGTCTACATAACTTTACTCATTTCACCCAATGCATTTGCTAAACCAAAACTGTGAAGTGAGTAATAGAGAGGGGGAAAGCATGCCAAATAAATAGCAGATGCACAAGTACATCTCTTGAATGAGAAAGCATTATTTTGGTTAGAAAACTAAATAAATGGATTTCGTTGTTAGATAGTAAACCCTCAGGGCCTGGTCTCCACTTGCATTACGAAGTACAGATGGTTTTTAGAATGAATGAGTACATATGTGAATGGGCACAGAGGGTGCCATAATGCGAGGGTGTGATACATAGCCTTGAACCCAGTAGATGAGAAAGCTACAATAGTTCTGTGATTTTAGCCAATCATAAAGCAGAGAGAAAGTAAGTTCAAACATTTTATCAAAATATTATACAATATCTTAGAAAATGCCAAAGGAATAGAAATTTCTTTCGTAATCTGTTTTTTTTTCTCTCTTTCTGCCTTCCTCACAATATACATGAATATCTTGTGAAGTTTAGACATAAAAGAAACAAGCTATATATGACATTCAAAAGCATATTGTTTGAGACAGCAACATTACATGACCAAGCACATTGGTTTAATTTAATTTCTGATCCCATAATAAACTATAACTGCCCTATAGCAGAATGGCAGAATGAAGTTCTATCAGTATGAGAACAAAATGCAGTTCAGTAGATATGCCTAGAATGTTTACATCAAAGTTTATCAATATTTAAACTACAAACAACATATGGAATTCATGAGGCATATTCTATATGTGCATATACTTAATGTGTGTCAAGGGTAACATTCTAAACAAGTACAGATCATCTCATAAATGTGTGCCGAGGTATTAGGGAAGGGAGTAAACATGAAATTTCTCTTCACACATTAAACAAATAATTCTCAGAAAAACCAGTGAGATAGGATAGAAAGATAGTGTAGTATGATGTCTCCGAAACCAAGTAAAGAAAGTGATTTAGGTTTTAGTCAGGGCAAAATGGCAGCCTCAGTGCAGACTTTTAAACCATTCCAATTCCCCTTACAAAATGGTTAGAGCACCTAGAATAGTGAAAGTAAAACCTCATGGAACCCTTCAACAAAAACAAGGCTCATTCTTACAAACTCTAGAATATGGGCAGGCAAGAAAAATTACCAACTTTTGGCAGTAAGAGAGAGGAGAAAAGGGGGAACTTCCAACGTTCTGTGAGGAGCCGGGGTAACAAGATTCAGCAAGTACTCACCTACTAAATCAGAAGTCTGCTGTTGGATGGAAACCCAGCAGGCAGGTTGGGGAATAGTTGCCAAAACTGGAGAGAGGTTACAGAGCAGCAACTCTGTAGACGGGTGTAGCAAAAGTAAAGTGAAACTAGATTATGCTGAGGCACTCAAGTCCCAGAGCCTCTAGAAATAGCCAGCCAAAATTTCCCTCTGGAAGAACAGAACCCCACACTAAGTAAAGTCTACTGAAAATAGAATTCAAATTCATATAAAAAGAAATGAAGAGAAGTCCTATATATAAAGGAAAGAAGGGACGAGAGAAAGCAGAAGGTACAAAGAGGTCCTATTTGTAAATATTTTGCAGAAACGAAGAAGGGGCCTTAAAGCCATGCATGTCTAGGAAGGCCGTTCTGATCTGCCACCACCCATGTATTATAAATGCCTGGCAAGAAACTGGAAGTATGAAGGAAGGTGAAGCAGAGTCTTTTTCTCCCGATCCTCTCAGTCAGAATCTCAGGCACCATCTCCCCATTGTTTAAAGCATTATTTCCATTCCCACTGGACAGGCCTGCCAGGATTCCAGATTCCTTCAGGCAACTCTGGCCCCTGGCCTGACTCCTTTGTCCCTGTCAGCCCAGGAAGTGGCTGTTGGGCTAATCTTGAAGTGTTCTAATGTCATTTGTTATCTTAGCTCTTACATCAACAGTGAAACTGAATCCCTTCATTCAATTCCTCTTGTTTCAAATACTCATGAGAAATATACTTCCTGAGTTTATACAAAGAAGAGATGGCTGTCTGTTACCTTCATATGCAAATGATGACCTAGCAGGATGTAAAATTCATGAGCTGCATGTGTTTATTTTACTAAAGTTTGGAGCAGTGCTTCTCATATGTTAGCCGTGCATCTGAATCACCTGGAGGGCATATTAAGATACTGATTTCTGAGTTCCACCTTTAGAGAACTGAAATTAGTATGTCTGGGATAGTGGTCCATAGTGGTCCAGGATTTGGCTTTTTTTTTTTTTTTTTTTTTTTGAGACACAGTTTTGCTCTTGTTGCACAGGCTGGAGTGCAGTGATGCGTTCTCCGCTCACTGCAACATCCACCTCCTGGGTTCAAGGGATTCTCTTGCCTCAACTTCCAGAATAGCTGGGACTGCAGGTAACTGCCACCACGCCTGGCTAGTTTTTGTATTTTTAGTAGAGACAGGGTTTTGGCATGTTGACCAGGCTTGTCTCAAACCTCTGACCTCAGGCTTGTCTCAAACCTCTGATCCACCTGCCTCGGCCTCCCAAAGTGCTGGGATCACAGGCTGAGCCACTGCGCCTGGCCCAGGATTTGGCATTCTAACAAGACCCCAGGTGATGCTGAAGCTGTCAGCCTGCAGACCACATTCAACTGGCATTCCTCTGAAACTTGCTTCATTATCTGCTAGCATTTAATGTTACCTAGAAGATGTCTGAATTCAGCCTCAGTTTTTAAGCTTAATAGGTGACAGGCGTATTCATAAGGCTATTGTTAACCTTGTAGTTCAGCAAATTTTCCAGAATGTCGTGGCATTAGCCACCCATTGAAAATTTTCTGTTTGATCTGATGCTTGCTACCTTCCTTCATTTTAGAGAAAATATCTTCTAAAATATTTTTAAGAATATATTTGTTTCTGTTTCATTTGTTCTGTCCTCTATTTGAGGCAGAACCACCAAACTATCCACATGTTGGCCTCCACTATGGCTCCCTCATGCATGGTGGTTCTCCCAGGTTTCATGCACCTTAGGAGAAGCCCTGCTGCTCTTCAAATAATTGATGGATTGGGAAGAAAACTAGGCACTCTGGTAACTTTGTCCTCACATACATTTCTTTCAAATCTGTTTACTTGGAAAGTAACTCAGCCAGCCAACCATGGGTCAGGCTGCTTGTAGAACCTGTGTCTGCATAATGGTAAGTTCATGTAGACACCTGCTATTTCTTGATCCTGCCACTAGTGCTGTTCTGTGGTGAGGAACTGAGCTCATTTCCTTTCTTGACTTTCTGAGATTCTTAAGCTCTGTTCTCCAAATTGAAGGGATCTTAGAAAGATCTTCAAAAATTCCTGTGCTTTCTCTCCCTTCACTGCCTGCAACATGTTCTATGGAACTATATGTTGACTCTTCCTTCAACGTGGTCAAAAGTAAATGATCCATTGGCTGTTGTTTACAATCAGTGTGATGTGGTTTGGCTGTGTCCCCACTCAAATCTCATCTTGAATTGTACCTCCCACAATTTCCACATGTTGTGGGAGGGACCTGTGGGAGGTAATTGAATCATGGCGGGTATGGGTCTTTCCTTTGCTGTTCTCATGACAGTAAGTCTCATGAGATCTGATGGTTTTAGAAAGGAGAGTTCCCCTGCACATGTTCCCTTGCCTGCCACCATGTAAGATGTGCCTTTGCTCCTCCTTTTCTTTCTGCCATGATTATGAGGCCTCCCCAGCCACATAGAACTGTGAGTTTATTAAACCTCTTTTTCTTTGTAAATTACACAGTCTCGGGTGTATCTTTATTAGCAGCATAAGAACAGACTAATACACAGTGAGAATAGAGAACATATTTGTTTTCTGAACAGACAAATTTTTCTGCGCTATGCATTAACATCTTTGTTTATTTAGGTGATTATATGGGAGGTGTAACGTTTTTATTTCCCAGTAAGTTTTCTTTCCTAGTTTAAAGATAACTCATAAGGAGCAAGAGATTTTCCAGTACAAATAGAGGAATAATGCAGTGTGGTTTTCAAGGAGTCAGGAGGAGCAAGGAGAATCTATAAACCACATTCATACTCTGAAGTACTTCAGAGTTTGACAGAATAAGTAGTTTCTACTTGAGATAAAAGGGAATAATGTCCTTAAGAGAAATCCAAGTTACAGTTAAAGCAAGGAGAGGCAAGGAACTGTCAATAAAGAAGAAGTCTATGGAAAAAGGGAAGTTTGCTAATCATGTGGCTGGACTTCCAAAGCACAACGGAAAGTTTTATGCAGCACGGGAAGTAAAGGGTGTTGGGCCAAGGGAGAAAATTCAGAATCTTATGGTGATATAAGCACAGGAGAGAATAGGGAACCAAAGGAGCCTATGATTTGAATGGCATTCAAAGAAACCAGGAATGCTCAGCAGAGAGGGTTGCTACTTCAGACAAAAGAAAGGGGAGTGTGCAGCAGCTTCCTTCATCATCTGATGGGGTTAGGCATCTCAGGTAGAGATCCAGGAAGTCCACGTATAGTCATGAGGTGCTCAGGAGTGGGCAGTCATCCTGCCAGCTTGGACCCTGTGTTTCTGGTTCCAGTGAAGATTAAGGCATCAAACCAAGAGAGCACAGGGACCAAGAGGTAAGCTACAAAAAGTACAGCTCCTCTCTGAGGCATCCCCTATAAGATCCTGCCCAGAGACACAGGGGGAGGTAATGGTGCTGGTCAGCATTTTGGGCTATTTTGTTCTCCTTCCTGTCTGCCCCTCTTTTTGGCCCAAGTTGTAGTTCTGCCTGCTCACCCACCCCCTGCCTGTCTATGGTGGTTCCCTCTCTGGTCTTTAGTGTCCTCACTGAGAAAATGAACATAACATATCTAATCATGTATATTCACGCAGTGAGGTAGATAATGTGAAAGGGCTTTGAACAATGTAGTAAGGGCAAGAGACTAGGATACTGAGTTCCCATTTCCCAGTTCCTGCTTCAGAACTGCTCTCCTAGGCCCCAAGCCCCTTCCTCTATATTGGCCCCCCTTGATCACTCTTTGCCTATAGAGGGGCAAAACTACATGATATCCCAAGAACAGGGACCAATATTACAGCTCCCATTTCTTTTCTTTGCTCTTTCTCATGATCACTCTTAAACCAAGAAACTGAGACCATTTCCCTAATTGGTGGGGGGCCTCCACACTAGAACAAAAGGGAGCATGTACATTTCATAATAGGCATTCTGTGATGAAATGTCCCCAAGAGATAAATGTGCATTTCATAATAGGCATTCTATGATGAAATGTCCCCAGGAGATAAACGCTGGAGTTGGTCTTAGTACATCTCAGTTACTCATTTTGACTTGTTTGGACAAGTGAGTTACTACCGTGCTCAATTGGAAAAATGACTAGAAAGCTACCTCCCATTTCTCAGCCACAACCCCAGGCTCCATTTCTTTCTGTTCGTTCCCGCTCTCGTGTTCCAGCCCTCCTTCCTTCCCTTACTCCTCAAACTTCCCTCTGTAAGCCTCCTCTCCAAGGCCATCCACGTTGTTCGGTTTTCCGACCTACCCGTTTGCCCCAGCTGACTAATGTCGCCCCTTCCCAGTACCCAGCTCCCTGCCCAGCTCTTCCTCTGTTACCTCCAGAGCATCTGTGTGCCACCGCCCTGCTTGTAAGTCATCCCTTTCCCAGTGCCCCCCATCTTTCCCCCTCGCCCTCCTCATAGCCCTTCTTACTAGTCCCCTGTACTCTAGTCCCCACCCCCTATCCAGCCACCCACAACCAGACCTGACAGATTACAAATCTCACCCTGGAGAGACAGTTTCCCTCCTACTGGGGCAGTTCTCAGGCTGTTCAGAATTTCCAGGACTGTGGATTCCCAGCAGCGACCTGACAGACACAGGGAATCCGAGACCATGGCAAGCGAACGTTAGGCCTGGTCTGCACCTTTCCTCTCCTGCCTGGGCCACCAGCCTGCACAAGCTCTGCATTTGAACTGGCTTCCCCACAGAACTTGGTCTGTGACCACAGAGCAAACTGCAGGACCAGGGGCAAAGAAGGTAGAGGAGTGAAGAGAATCGAAATCTGTTAGCAAGGAAGGAAGTGATTGGCCAACGTGAGGTCCAGTTCTGTTTACTATCTTTTGGGTCTGCCACTTGATGGCAAGTCTTTTTCCTGGCATTATCCAGAGACGGTTCTAGTAAGGAGGCTGGGTTCGGAGAGGCCAGAGCAGTATCATAAGAACACTGCTGCCTGGTGATGGAGTGGGGCACCGTAGCCTGGAGATGTAGGCAACGGTAAGAGGACTCTGAGAGAGAAAGGGACCCATCCCCACGCCCACACCCACCCCACCCCACCCCACCCCCACCCCCATCCCCACCCAGCAGCTCCAAGGCCATGGGGGGACACCCAAAGGAGAGGGTGGTCACAGATGAGGTCCATCAGAACCAGATCTTGTGGGAGCTGTACCTCAAAGAGTTACGAACCCAGAAACTCTACACGCAGTACCACGTGAATCCCCTGTGCAAGGTTCACAAGATTAACGAGGAAGTCCATGTCTTGGCATGATAACCTGGAGGAACCTGCAGATGCCAGGTTTCTGAATCTCATTAATCATGCTGCCCAGGGGCCAAGGAAGAAGTGCCCGGAGGCACAGACTGAAAACCAGGAAATTGGATGGGAATCAGAGCCCTTGGTCGACCCAGAATGCAGCAACCACAGGCTAAACCACTTTAGGGTCTACAATGACATCACTCTGTACAAAGCTAAAATGTGGAGCTTGGGAGAAGATGATCACCACAAGTAGCATCTCAACGGTGGAGTCAGTCCCTGGATTTAATGTCCTAAGTATCCACTGCATAGAAAAGTAAATATTATTTTAACCCCCACACCCCATCCATAATTCATGGATAATGACAAAAATTAGGAAGCATGAAAAATATGCAGAAGAAGGAAATAAAAATTGTCGATCACAAAAGATCACATATTTTATGATTGTTTATGTGAAATTTCCAGAAAATGCAATATCTAGAGAGAGACAGAAAGTAGATTAGTGGAGCTTAGAGGTTGGTGAGTTGGGAGAAGATGGGGAATGACTGCTAATGAGTATAGGGTTTCTTTTTTGACAATGAAAATGTTCTAAAATTAATGATGGTGGTGGTTATGTGACTCTTTGAATATACTAAAATCTATTGATTATATACTTTAAATAGGTGAATTATTATATGATATATGAATTATATATAAATTATATATCAATAAATGAGTTAAAATACAGTAACTGAAATTTAAGAACTCAATGTTTGCATCAGATTAGACACAGGTGAAGAGAGGATTAGTACATTAGATGATATAGCAAATGAAAACATACAGACTGAAAAACGGAGAGATGTTTGGAAAATACTGAAAAGAAAATAAGGGATGAGTGGAACAAGGTAAAAGGGTCTAACATAGACTTTAATTTATTACACATAGATTCCATGTGTAATTGGAATCTCAAAAAGAGAATTGAGATAATGGGCCAGCAGAAATATTAGATAAGAAAGTAGCTGAGAATCTTTCAAAACTGACATCAAATCACAATTTTGTAAGTGCTATACATCACAGACATGATAAATTAAAAAAACAACAAGCACATTGCATCAAAATTGCTATAAAACAAAAGTATCTTAAAAGCATTCAGAGAGAAATGACATGTTATCTTCAAAGAACTAAGTGCATATGGAAATATAACACATGATAAAGACCACACATTAAATTAAGAAAAGAGGAATTTTAAATCAGTGTGGTTGATGCAACTGGCAGAGTTAAATGAAAAAAAGATTAAAGTGATTCATATGACACACCAGGATAAACTATACAAATGAATACAAGTAAATACTAGAAGAAAACCAAAGCGTATACTTTAATAAACTGGGAATAGGAAACTATTTTCTAACAAACTCAAAATTCAGAAGCAATAACAGAAATTGGTGACAAATTTGACTAAAAATTATTTTGCATGGCAAAAACAATCTCTAAATCAATCACAATGTTCAGGAGGATAGCTTCTCTGGCCTCATGTCAACCTTGCAATGTGAAAGGTTGGGTCATGTGATTGGCAAGCACTTGGTGGAGAAAGGCCAGTTCCTCAAAGGAACATAATGTCTATCATGATTACACCATCAATTCAATACTATTTTTCATGATGCATGTTCACGTATAACACAGATTTGTAAGTATACCTGACTAAACCATGAATTCACCAGTTTGAAGTGCTATTTCACAGAGCGTAGTTTACTTTTATGCTAAGCAGAAGGGTAAAGCCTCATAATGTTAGTAATTGAATCTTCATGTCATCTCTAAACTTGGCTTTTAATTTTTGATGTTCTTATTTTCTTTTCTATCATTTATAGTCTGCCATTCACTTTTCTCTTCAGTTAATATAATGGAAATAATCTGCCTATTGTTAGATTATTAGTCTTCAGCAATAAGACACCAGCAAATAGACTTTGATTACTTTATGAAGTTTAACTTTTTTCCATTTTAATTTATTTAAAAGTGTAGCTTCTGTTTTTGTCTAAAAATTATGGAAAACCCCTATCCTACATGCTAATTACAGGAAACATGTGATTAATGTTATGAAGTGGACAACGTGAAAGTATTGAAAATAAAAGGCTTCAGATTATTGTCAGATTGTGTGTCACATAAACGATAATCTATTAACCTTTATGAACTTAAATAAATAATAGCTAAATTTTATTGAGTGTTTGTTATGTGCCAAATATTGTGCTAAAAGTTTTAAGTGTAGTATATTTTGTTTAATCTTCAAAATAACCCCTCAGGGTAGATACTAATAGAGTCCCATTTTATTAATAGGGAAACCATAGCTTAACAAACTAGTAATTGGTGGAACCTGGAATCCAACTCTGTGGTGTGACTAGAAGCTCTTCTCTCAACCCCTTCACTACATTGTCTTAAAGTGTGCCTTTTACACACTTGAAAGCACCTTAGGAATGTCTAATTTTTAAAACAATAAACTTATATTGGCCCTACGTTATTCCGTTTTGTGCTCCTATAAAGAATACCTGAGAAGCGGCAATTTATAAATAAAATAGGTTAATTTGGCTCATGGTATTTCAGGCTGTACAAAAAGCATGGTGCCAGCATCTGCTTCTGGTGAGGATTTCAAGAACAATCTAATCATGGTGGAAGAGGAAGGGGAGTGGCATGCCACATGGTGAAAGAAGGATCAAGAGAGATGAGGAGGTGCTATGCTTTTTTAAACAACCAACCCTAAGTATACTAACAGAGCAAGAACTCACTCATTTCTGGAGGGAGGGCACCAACCCATTCATGAGGGATCCACGCCCATGACCCAAACAGCTCCCACTGGGCCCTGACTCCAACATTGGCAATCACCTTTCAACATGAGGTTCGGAGAGGACAAATATCCATTATATGTCAGACCCGTTTTAAAAATGTTTTATATGCACAGATCATGTTCAACAAATGATAAATAAGCCATATGGCAATTGGGCAGATATTTTCCTTGTGTTGGAATCTATAGTCATAGTGAATTCATAATTGAGAGATTATTCTGCAGACACATAAATATAATTGTTCAGATTCCTACCTTTTCTTACATACAAAGAAAGTCATGTTTAAAATAAAAGTGATGACTACTGGCCAAAATCACTCCAAAAGTTCATATATTCCTTCAGTTTTCACTGCAGAAAAATAGCAACAAGAGATAAAATGCTTAAAGCACAATTAAAAGTAAAAATGACATAGGCAAATTAAAACACAAGAAAATCATCTCCATGGCAATAGCTAGTAAAGCTGAAGATATCTTAGAAAGTGAGATAATTCCATTTCTAGGTATATGCTCTAGAGAAAAATCTCCCAAGATGTTGAACACGAAACAAGCAGTGTGCATGGCTGAAGTTTGGGCCTGGTCTCCTCCAGGAAGTAGGCATTGCTAGACATGGACATTTTGCATTTATGAAGGAAAGTGCTTAAAATGTTCTTTGCAAGATGGAGACCATAGCAGTACTTAAAACCAGAAGCAGGTTAGGGCTGCTGAGCTCCCTCCTCCAAGGAAAGATAGATCAAGATAAGTTGTTGACCACCTGGGAACTTGAGAACCTAAACAAACACTGGATCTCATGAATAAGAGCTAAGTCAATCTGCCCACGATCTAAGGATCACTTCTATTACTATTTAAAAGTGTACCAATAGCTGTATATAATAGTAGAGAAGGAAGGAAGGGAGGGAGGGAGGGAGGGAGGAAAATTTGGAAAAAAAATAGTCAACAGTCCATATTTATAGACAATATCACTATTTAGACAGCTATTCTATATCTAAATTATTAGAACTAACAGAGAACTCTTAAAATGTGTGAATACAAGATCAATATGGAATATCATTAAGATCTTTATATACAAACAAATGGAAAATGTAATAGAAGAAAAGCTTATAATCTCATTCACGATAACAAGGAATATAAGGTGTCTACGAACAAATTAACAACATTTTGAAGATCTTATGGAAAAATTTTTTAAATTATTATTTTAGGAAATAAAATACCTAATTAAATGATGATATATAGTGGAAAGGAATACTCAATGATTTAAATGTGATAATCCCCATTAATGCATTTATAAACTCAATGCAATTTAATCAAAAAGCCACTGTGGATTTTTGTAGAGTTCAACAATACTATTTAAAAGTTCATACAGAGGCGTAAAGGGACAAGAACGATGAAGACAACTTTGAAGAATAAAGAAAGGATAGGAGGATCCTATCAGATATAAAGAGATGAATAGATCAGAGTAGCCTAGAAATACATACATGTGTGGAAATTTGATATGGAGATAGCTTAGTAAATAAAAAGAGGATGGAGAATTTAATAAACGGTGCTGAATTATTATTTTTATAAAAAAGAAAATAAAATTGGATCTCTTCACATATATGAAATGAAAATAAAATTTTAAACTTTGAGATTAAAATATAGGAGAATATCTTAATAGTTTTAGAGTAGGAAAGACTTTGTTAAACAAAATACAAAATACACAAACACAAGAATAGACTGATAAATCACTTGAAATTAAGTAGTGTTGAAACAAACATACTATATGAACAAAGTTATAAAAGAATCCATAACCTGGAAGAAGGCATTTACAATATACATCATGAAAAAAAGGCATAAAATCCATAACTTTTATTAGGTTGGTGCAAAAGTAATCAGGATTTTGCCATTGAAAGTGTTGGCAAAAACAATGATTACTTTTGCACCAACCTAATAACAAATTAGTAAGAAAGTGCTAGCTTAATAGATAAATGAACACAGAAAAATTACAGAAAAGGAAATTTGTATAGTCAATAAACATATACATGTTCAATGTGATACATGTACATGTATAAACATATATGTGTTTAAATACACAATGGTGCTCACCATTGGGAAGATGGGAGCATGGGGGTCTTCAAATGTGGTTGTAATATTTTATTACTTTGATGCAAATCTGATAACATAGTAAGCTTTCATAGAGCTGAGTAGTTGGTAATATTTTTAAATTAAAAATATATACAACAATTACAAGTATCAATATCACATAAAAGATTTTACTTTAAAAACTTGTCTGCTTCTAAATTCATATCCATATTGCTTACTTAGGAAAACTGACTTTTCTTCTAAAAGAGTGTTTTTCTATGGAAATTGTGACAATGAATCTTTAAGCATTTAAATGCTGTGGAAAATTTTTTAGGCAGTATGCTGTAATCAGCATCCTCTGCCAACGAGTTTTCTTTTTTTTCACATTACAAAGAATGTCAGTTGTGAATGCAATCATGTAACTCTACAACATTACTAGGGGTGAACCACAGAATCTGAGAACTGTCGGGTTTTTAAAGTACGCATTTCAATTTTGAGCAAAAGAGCCCCTTGTCTCTGTGATGAATGAGATGTGGCATTTTCTGATTGGCAAGTGATCCATAGAAGGCACACAGGAAATGATCATGTCACCGTCCAACTTCATAATTAAGTGTAGTTTTGTCTGTTGCCTTAATTGCATTTGTTGGAAGCTGAGTCCTTGATTTCTTAATCATGTCTACATTTTTACTTGACTATGTAAAATGAATAAGAGGAGGAGATATATCTCCAAAGAAGTATAAATTTGGGAGATTTGTTTGGTATAGATAAGCCGGTGTTTATCCTATTATTTCGCTGCCATAGTTCTCCCAGGAAAAAGCTGAGTCTTTGTATCATCTGGGCACTTAATGATGACTGAGAATTTGTCCTTCTAGTTAGATGCTGCTAAGTGATATTTCTCCCTTAACTGCCTGGCCTCTATTAAAAAACAGGCCAATTTAAGTGTTTAGGTCCTTGACGTATCTTTACATATGCAGATGTTGCATCCTAGCACAATTATGACTGACATCTTCCTGCCAGAATAAAAACAAAAAAAGAAAAAAGAAAAATGTACATGACAGGGCTTTGTATGCTGAAAACTGTTTTACAATGGTAATATAACAATCCTGGAAGTAGAGAAAAGGCAAACACAGACTTAGAGTCCTATTTTTGTAATTCCACGTTCCTTTCCTTTAAGGGAAAAGAGATGTTTAGTAGCTACTGTCTCTTTTGAGCATGAAGCTTCCTTTAAGGAGAGGTAGGTGGAAGGAAAGGGTCTGGTATTCACTATGGCCAAGCAAGCCCCAGTTTTCTCAGGAGGGTGAAATCATTGCAAGCCCACAAGAAGTGTCTGGCAACAAGTGAGTTCCCAGTGTACCCATGGTGATTCCAAAAGCATAATCACACGCTGATGACTGTGTGGGAATGGGTAGAGGAAGAGCCCATTCCCAGCATCCTTTCTACAGACTGGCATGCTAGTCTGTGTGCAGAGACACTTGGTTCCACACGTAACAAATGCCTGCCAGCACTAATGGGTTTGCAGAGTCAAAGATTTCCACTTCAATCACTAAAATATCTCTGGACATATTAACCCGAAGCTAGTCACAATACCAATATTATTCGTGGACCCACAGGCTGACCGTGGTTCATAGTGCAGGTGTGGCTTTGATAAAAGGCACAGAGAAGCTGACTCTTGACATTTCTGCTTCAATTCAAGGTGGTAATACTCATTTTTATGACCTTACACATTAAACAAGACAGCAAAAATTTATTTTATATAGGCTTTTCTCTCTGCAGCCCCAAATGATCTCAGTCCCAGGATAGATTGGTGAAATATGTTTTATCTCTCAATTATTTTTATTTTTGCTTTTCAAAATTATTTCTGTAAACTTAGAATGCACCAAAAGATATACAAAATCTTGAGCCAAAAATCTGAATACACACATTGTGTCAACTTTCACAAGCAGCTCTGTTGATTCATTTTCTTTTCCACCTCCACTTCGCATCACCTCTACATCAGTCCTGCCTCCCTGCCTCCCAAGAAGCCCTTTTCTGAGAATACAGCAGATTGTTTCAGATGAAAAGACAGGACAACAAATGTTAAGCAGCAGAACGTTCCACATTCTCAGGAAGATAGAGGGCGCCCAGAAGAAAACTGAATAATGCTGGTCTAGGATTGTTATTTATGGTGGAGGAGAGAAAGAGAGTCTCAGAGGAAAAGATTGCTCATTTCTGTGCCCACAATAAAGTGTGTGGTTTGCCATTTGACAAGTTTGTTTAATACTGTAAGTTTATGTACTGACCTCTTGAAAGTACCAATTCTCTAAAATGATGTCATCTTCCTTAATTGAGACATGAATGAATGCATCAGAATTCAGAGGAGGTTGGCCCTTCAGGAGTGCTAGTGCCTAACAGAACTTAACCTTGAAGTCAAGGTTAGGACCATAGGCAACCTCACAATGAAGGCAAGTTACTGTTGATGCAGTCAGTCTCAGCTTCTTCACAGGATAACACCTTTGGACAGTAATAGGAAAAATTGTCTCTTGTGCTCAGTACTGTAGTCTACCTTCCTACCTAATTTAAGTATTAATTTCCATTTCTTCAAGGCTACTGTAGCCAAAGTAGAGCTATTAAATGTGTTGTGTCTCTTCCTCCCCATCCCTCTGCCTCCACCTTGGCCAATCTTCTTCCCTAGAGCAGCTTTCCTGTCACATCCTATCTGCCTGGAGCCCCCACTCTTTCTTCTTCCTGAGGCCACTCTTCTGGGCAACATCTTTTGTGATTTCCTCAATTAAATTTGCTAAACTTGTAGGATATGTACTGAGGACAAATGCCATAGTGGGAAGACAGGCTTTTGATGTCCAAACAGACCTGGAGTCAAAATTACCTCTTGAACAAGGGAAAACATAATACCCCCCTCCAACATTCTTCCCTCGTGAGAGTGAATCATGACCACAGATCCTGGAATCTTTGGTCCCCAACCCAGAAATCTAAAAGCCAGTCTGACCTGCACAATCCTAAACAAGTCAGCCCTTTTGTACTGTGATGGTTGATTTGTGAGGTCAACCTGACTAGATTAAGGGATACCCAGATAGCTGGTAAAGCATCGGTTATTCTCAATGCATGGGTAGGCACCGAGCCTGTCTCTCTTCCGCTAAAAGGAAAACCCAGGTGTATTTGCTGTTGATTAGAATGACTGGGCTGTTCAGGTGTCTATGAGAGTGTTTCCAGAAGCCATTGGTGTGTGAGCCAGTGGACTGAGTGGGAAGATCTGCCCTCAATGTGGACAGGTGCCATCCCACTGGATGGAGGCCTGAATAGAACAAAAAGATGAAGAAACGGCAAATTTAATCTCTCTTCCAGTGTCAAGACACTCTTCTTTCCTTGTCCTTGGATATCACAACACCAGGTTCTCCGGCCTTTGGACTTCAGGACTCACGTGATGCCCACTTCCTCACCACCATGCTGTTAGATCTTCAGCTTCTGACGGAGGGTTACACCATTGGCTTCCTTGGTCCTGAAGCCTTTACACCTGGGCCAGGCCATGCTATCCACTTTCCTGGTTCTCTAGCTTGCAGACAGCCTATCCTGAGGCTTCTCAGCTTCCATAATCAAGGAAACGAACTCCTCTAATAAATCCCTTTTTATATATTACTATCTATATTCTATAGTTTCTGTCTCTCTGTAGAAAGCTGACTAAAAGAAGCCCCTTTCACTTGAAAACATTCCAAAATCCCATTTCATTTTCAGAAATCTTCAAAAACATGTTCTTATGGCAAAATATTCTGCTCATTCTGACATTCTAGATGGTACATCCATCCATGTTACTACACATCAAAAGTGAGTTGTTCTACTTTTGGGGGAGCCAGAAGTCCTTTTAACACACTCCCTTTAGCTCCATGGAAAAGATTCTCCCTTCACTACATATATAATTTACTGATTCATCAGACCACCAGCCAATCCTTCTCCTCTCACTTGTAACTTTCTCACCTTATGTTGGCTTGGTTCAAGGTCAAATATGCAACTTTAATTAGTTCCAACCTCACAAGTTTAAAGATAAATTTATGAGTTTTTTTTTCCCAAATAGATAAAGTTCTGTCTCCTGGCTCCATTCTGCATCTAGTAATTGATGTGTTTAGTTACATATAAAGACACTGAGAATGCTACAACACATTGCTATGCAATAGAACTACAATGATAGAACTTTTTTATATCTATGGTAGCCACTACCCACCTGTGGCTATCAAGGATTAAAAACATAGCTAGTATGACTAAGGAACTACTGTTTACATTTTACGTGCTGTGGTTTGAATGTTTATCCCCTTCAAAACTCATGTTGAAAGTTAATCTCCAATGTGGCAGTATTGACAGGCAGGGCCTTAAAGAAGTGAGTGGATCATGGGGGCTCTGCCCTCATGAATAGACTAATGCATTCATAAATTAATGGGTTAATATGTTAATGGATTAGTGGGTGAGCATGGGAGTGGGATTTGTGGCTTTATAACAAGAGAAAGACAGACTTAAGCTAGCAAGCTTAGCCCCTCACCATGTGATGCCCTGAACTGCCTTGGGACTCTGCAGAGAGTCCTCACTAGCAAGAAGGCCCTCACCAGATGTAGCCCCTTGACCTTGGACTTACCAGCTTATGTAACTATAAGAGATAAATTATTTTTCTTTATAAATTACCCAGTTTCAATTATTCTGTTAGAAGCAACAGAAAACAGAGTATGACAGTACTTAATTGTAATTAATTCCATTTTATGTAGCCACAGGCAACTAGTGCCTACTCTATTGTGCAGTGCAACTCTAGACGAGGTTCTATTTTCAATGGAAGTAAAAACTTATTTTAAAAGTCCAAAACAATAATAATAGCCATTATTGCTATCACTGTTCATGTAGAAGGGACAATTAGAGATAATGAGTAAATTTAAGGATCCATATTTTCATCACGTAGTAGAACCCTAGTGAATAATCTAAAATCATGGCCTGTTAGGGACAATGATGTATGGAAATTTTTACTTATAAAAGGCAGTATAACATGAAAGGGCACAGTCTCTGGACCCAGACTTCCTTACAGGCTGTGTATCTTAGCCAAGTTCTTAACTTGCTGTGCCTTAATTTCCTCAACAGAAAGATTGGGACAATAATAATGTTGTTAATCCATATAAAATCCTTAGAACTGTGCCTTGTAAATGATAAGTACTCCATAAATGTTAGCTGTCATCCTCCTTGAAGAATGAAGACAGCCCAAAATCTGTATTAACACTGGCACCATATATGACTGATTTCTTTCAAAGGATTCAAGTCCCTTTGGAAACACGTGATATCTGTGGTCTAAGGAAGTTTGACATTTAACAAATGTCAAGTTGCCTTCTATCAAAAGACTTCCCATGCTAATTGTCCATTAGTTATTCAAGGGCCGTGGATAGAATTTTCCCACATCTGGTTGAACATGAGTACTCCATTAGCCAAAGCATTTACAGAGGAAGCGTGACACATTGAACCCTTTCTTTCATCTAGGAAGAACATTTCCTTAGATTTAATCAGTTTTAACCAGAAACTATAGACATTCAAGTAGATATGTAAGGAAAGTTTTAATGGGGTTACAAATTCCTCAAAAAATATTATCAGATATATTCATTGTTTGTAATAAAATCAAAAGCTAATTTTGCCACAATGTAAACCTCATCAATACATTATAATACTGCTTAAAATTGCTTTATTCTATAAAAAGTAATACAATTTAAAAAGAAACACAAATTTTAAAATAATTTTGTTCACATTTTTCTCAGTTTTGGATCTCCCAACTTTTTCCATCTCAAAAATATTACCTTCAAAACCTTGATTTTCCTTAGAAAACAAGAAAAAATAATGCTATGCTATGAGAGTTAATAAATAAAGTTGTCATTAGAAACACCTAGAAAGTCTAGAGAAGAAACCTGATTTGTGATGTCACATTTGTTAGGGAATTTTAAAATAATTTTTTCTCCCTACAATTTCCCCATTGGACAAAATGACTTCTGTATGGTGAACATTGGGAAGAAGGGAGTAATCTACACGTCTCTCCTCCTGGTCCTTATGCCCACCCCTTCCCTCCAGCCAGGGAGATCCCTGGAGGAGCATTGATTGGGATGAGAGGAAACAGGTACTGCTCCTTTCTTCTAACTTCCCAGCCTTCAGCAACCCATTTACCCTCAACACCTGGTTCCTCAATTTAAAATTAGTAATTGGCAACATGGTAATTTCCAAGATCCCTTTTGATTCTAACATTCTGTAAACTTACAATTTATAGAAAATCTCTTAATTAGCTTCTATTTATCAGCTAATGTAGGAACCATTTCTATTTTCCCTTCAAAAGAGTTTTGTTCTTATACCTGCATCTGCATGAGCTGCGGCCCAGCCTATCCAACTATCAAGCTGCTCTTCTGGGTTTTCTCTTCCAAGTACTCCCTGGCATCTTAGAATAATGGAGTATAATACCCCACAAGAGCAGCGGTGTTTTAGGAGCAGATGATTAAGTGTTGAGGTTAAATGATGTCTGTTAGAGTATACTACACGAAAGGATGAATACAGGTAAACAACATTTTAATATCACCAACTGATTGTTTTTACAACTATCATTAAAAATGTCTACTCTTTAATTTTTTCAGTACCATATGCCTGGCATAACGTAGAAGCAATCGAAACTAAGAAGCTGTCTTGTATTTATGAACCTCTAAAAGTGGGCCAAAGTGTGCTTGAGAAACTTGCAAGCTCCATGGAACAACCTCACAGAAGCTGACTGATGTCCTCCAGTCCCAGGCACAGTCAAAGACAGAGCCTGCTGCAATTATTTCCCCAACTCCTGGCCCCTTCATTACCTTACCCTAAGAGGCTGGGAACACCCATTCTCTATGAATGGCACCCATTTTCTGTAACTAGCCTCTGGTCTGGCTTGCCCTTAGTCACACCTCATTTTGTACTGTGGCTCCAGTGACTGTATCAAGATCTTGTCCTCAGGTGTCCTCCTGAATTCTTAGCTGGATGTTAGGACTGTCCCTGTCCACCACACCTTCACAGCTAGCTAAGAAGTGGAGTCACTTCTCCGCAGTTTGGATACCTGTGCTCTTGTCTTGCCTTTCGAACTCTTCAGCTATTGTTATCCTCCCTCCGAGTCCCTGGCCCAAAGTTGCCCTTCATATCTGTGCTTGTGTTAAAAGAGCATAAATAACAATGCGTCTAGCCCTGCCAACTCAGAGTGACATCTCTTAGATGCCTGGCACTGTGCTGGGACTTGGGGTACAATAACAAATAAAGTATTATTCCTGTCTGGAGTAGCTAACCGTCTAGAGCCAGGGTTCCCTGTCTGTGGCTTCAGGGTCATCAGAGGCTCCTGAAAAGTCACATGTGCTCTGGGCATTTTCAACCATAGTGCTGGTTTTGGGGTTTGGGGTTTTGTGTTTGTTAATCTGTTTGTGTGTGTAGCCTCTTTCTTGAGTACACAGCACACACTGGTAAATATGATTCAGTATTAATAATTGAGTTTGGAGTTCTTTCTGACTTTTTCAGAGAATAATCCACTGTTAAATGAGGGCATTGCCATTTTCATTTATTGTTAAATCTTTCACACTTTTAATACTCATAACAGTACACTTGTGTTACATGATTAAAATGTTGTAAGTCATTTGATATATTGTCCCCAGATGGGAGATGTTTGCCCACAAATCCTCTTCCAAAACTTAGCAAACAAGTGGGTAGGAAGAAGCGGTAGAGTTTGCCAGTACTCTGAATGTACTTATTTAGTTCATCTGCTTGCAAAGTATTTCTGTATCTCATTTGTTTTTATATTATCCCAGGAAAATATTGACAAATGAGTTATAAAATTTCTACTTTATACATGAAGAAACTAAGGATAGGTGATGTCAGAGAGTCTCCCAGAAATAAACGTATTTGTCAGTGGCAGCGTTGAGTCCAGGATTGAAAATCTAGCATGGGTGGGCCATGTGTGTGTATGGGGGTCTTTCCAGTTCTGCTTCCAGACACTGCCCATTGTTTGTCTATCCCAGGGGCTCAGTGGTCTGTATGGTTCTTCAAGCCCATTATTTAGATATTTAGAAGGCCAAGCTCCTGTTCATTTGTTCTCCACATTCTTCCCACTTCTATGTCTAGCCCCAAGCACACGTTGATTCTTAGGCCCTCCCATGTCCCTGAGACATGGGTGGTTAGACCCCCCAACCTCCCCAAGATGCTTAGAATCCTGCTCTTAAATCATTCCCAGGAACCTGAGAAAAAGAAGAGTCCAGGAACTCAGAGCTCATATCCCTTCCTATGCAGATAAACTCAGTTAACGCACATCTACGTCAAGGTGGGACAAAATTCCCAGCTGCAGGGAGAAGACTCAACAAGGCCCTAGTGGGGGCAATTCTAGGTGGGCATGGCTCACTGACACCGATGCACTGACCTCACTGGGCAGCACCCTCCTGGGCACTCAGCCTACACCCACCCATAGCCCTTTTGCCTCTGCATCACAGGGGAAAAGCAGGTGGAGAGAAAAAGCCCAGAAACATGTCTTGCCTTGACCACAGGGCACACCTTCCTGAAAGGAAAAAACTTGGATCATTCATAGGAAATAGTGGAATAAGCATTAGTTAATCTAATTATGGTATTTAAAACAACAACAACAACAACAGAGGGTCTTCCAAATGGTTTCTTTGCTGACTGCTCACTTGGGTTGAGAGACCCAGGAATAAATGATAAGGATGCCACAGTCCAGCAGGGTCTTGCCCATCTGATAAAAATGAGTGTCCTTGCTCACAAGGCCTGTACCATTTAAAATGAAAACTAATACTTGGCTGTGACCACAAATGCTTTTTTTTTCTTCATCTTCCTTTGCCTTGACTGCTATTGTGGGGGTGGAAAGCAGAAGTGAATGGGAGCAGGAAGACAAGATGACCCTTCACAGGTCTAGGCTGGCATCCTTCAACTTCTAAATCCATGGCTAACAGAAGTCACCCTATATTTCCTGTGTCTGCTCCAGACCAGGACAAGGATAGAATCTCATGTGGACCTGAATCTCATGTGGAAGCCAGCTGGGGGGTGGTCCCTGCCACCCTGTATAGGAAAATAAACCACAAATCAACAGCAGGAGATTTGCAGTCAAGGAAAGAGATTCTTAGACTAGTTCCCAGTCCTGCTAATAGAACCGAGTGTGTCAAAAACAGATTATTGCATTTATGGTAATTGCTGGAGGAGCGGGAGAAGAAACCACATGATTTGGCACATTCTGAGGGATTTAACAAAACCTCTTTATCAACTGCACCCATGCTAATGACTCTTTTTCAGAAACTTGTAAATGCATAACCAACATCAACCCTGACCAGTAGTTTCATCTTCTTAACCCGCTGGATGCAACATAATGACCATCCAGCATTTCTGACTGAGGAGTTTCTTCAACAATAAGCAAATCTCAGGAGTTCCTAGTTTCAGTAAGACTCAAGTGTACAGGATTCGATTGGCTGTGTGAGAGCCTGGATCTATTTTTAATTCTCTCCATTCCAAGTTGCTACCACACTGTGTCTGGGGGTTACTTTGAGGGATCGTATTCGATGACCATCCTCACACTCACACCAACCTAAGGAAAAGAGTAGCCGTGAAGATACTAAAGCATCTCAGTAGAAGAGGCCACAGAAACTCACTTTTCAAGGCAGGTGGCTCTAGTGAGAATTAGCTTTGACTTCTCCGTGAATCTCCAGGAATCACCATGCAGTCCAGTCTGCGCAAAGCCTTGTGCCAGGCAGCATCACACAGCAGGACGAGGACGGCTGGGTTCCTCCACCATTCTCCATGCAGGGGACTATCAGTAAGGGACAAGGGGTTTCTTGGGTTGAAATGAGTACTTTAATGGAAAGGCAGAATAGTAAAAAAGCTACAAAGAAGCTGAACAGAACTGATCACTTGATGAGAGTACCGCTCGGCCTGAGACATCTAGAAAAAGCAGTGGCGTGGCTGGATTATATATTTTTTTGTTTGTTGTTTTGTTTTTTTGGAAGGAGATATTCATATTTACCTTAATTGACAAATAAAAATTGTATATATGTGTCATGTGCCACATGTTTTTAAACATATATGCATTATGGAATGGCTAAGTGGAGCTAATTAACACGTGTTACCTCACAGACTTATTTTCTTGTGGTGCTAAGACTTAAAATCTACTCTCTCAACAATTTTCAAGAATACTATGCATTGTTACTACCCACAGTCACCATGATGTACAATAGATCTCTTGAACTTACTATTCCTATCTACCTGAAATTTTGTAAACTTTGATGAACTTCTCCCCAACCCTCTATGCCCTCCCTCCACAGACCCCGGCTACCACCATTCTACTCTCTGCTTCTGAGTTTAACTTTTTTAGATTCCACAGGTAAGTGAGATCATGAGGTATTTGTTTTTCTGTACCTGGCTTCTATCACTCAACATCATGTTGTCCAGGTTCATTCATGTTGTTGCAAATGACAGGATTTCCTTCTTTTTTAAAGCTGAATCATACCATCAGAGAAACACAAATTAAAACCAAATGATGTAGAACATCATGCCGGCTAGAATGGACATGATCAAAAAGACAAAATAGAAGGGTTGGAGAGAATGTAGAGAAAACCGAATCTTCACACCTGCTGCTGGTGGGAATGTAAATTAGTACAGACATCATGGAAAACACTATGGAGGTTCCCCAAACAGTTAAAACTGGAAATACCATGTGATCCAACCATTCCACTACTGGGTATACATCTAAAAGAAATGTCATCAGTATGTTGAAGAGATTTCTACACCGCCTTGTTCATTGCAGCACTCTTCACAATAACCGTCAATGGAATCAAAGTGTCCATCAGTGGATAAATGGATAAAGAAAATGTGGCATATGTACACAATAGAATACTCTTCAGTCTTTAAAAAGGATTCTTTTTCTTAACAGATTGCTGCCTGGTGAGTTGTGAGTAGGCCTCCCAATTATTTCCCTATTGTGGTAGCTTGATAAGAGCAAAGGGAAAATGAAGGGCAAAGGATTGTGTAGTAGTAAGTACACTTCAGAGTGCTGTCTGCTGTCCCGTTCTTAACAAAACAAAACATGGTGGTGATGGTTGGCAACAATGAGAATATACCTAATTACTGAATTTCAAACTTAAAAGCAGTTAAAAGGATGCAATTTATGTTATGTATATCTTACCATAATTTTTTAAAATTGTGAAAATCTATTCTCAATAGCAAAGACGTGGAATCAACCTAAATGCCTGTCAATGTTAGACTGGATAAAAGAAAGTAATTCAGAGATGATTTAAAGTATGAGACAATATGTCTAAATCACATGCAAATACTACACCATTTTGTATCAGGGACTTAAGCATTTGAGGAGGGTCCTGGAACCAAGCTCTCACCAACACTAAGGAATGACTGTATGCAGAAATGAAGTCATCTTAGGCAACCATGGCCAATGTTTTAAAGACCAAAGAAAGAGAACCAGAGGACTGTGTTCAGTTTGACATTGGGAGCCAGATAAAAGACTCATCAAAAAGCTCACCTTGGGTGCTGCTCACAGTGGAGATGAAAATATTTTCCTAAACTATAGATCACTTTCTTCCTCTTTCTTTGACTTTTGTCACCACAAAAATGGAAGCTAGAAATAGGACATAAGATTCAAGGCCATCATTGGAGAAGATAAGGCTCATATTCTGGACTTGCAAGAAGATCTTTTGAAAAGAGTTCAGATGTTCTTTGCAAAATTTCAAAATAAAGATAAATCTGAGGTTATTCCCTCTGCATAGCTGCAGCAGCTTGCATAGCCTTTATACTTGAGATTGCAGTATGCCTATTAGCTCAAGGTTACCTGCTGTTTACTCAAATGGCTGGGAGAGGGGCCATTACACCTGGTTAAGAAGGCAGATATACCAGCTGTATTTCTAGAATAGTAGATCTAGGAGTGGTCAGTGAGCCCAGAGAGACACACCAGATGTAAGTAACAGGTCCATAAAGCAGAGCCATGAACATCAGGAAATGGAACAGGAGCGGAAATGTCATAGCAGAGCTGATTCCAAAACCAAGGAATGGTGTCCAGGAAAGGGTCTAAGGCATCAGTCCAACTGATTGAGAAGGCAATTCTCAAGACCTGGAAAAACTGCAAAGGAGATTGAAAGTTAAGGGAATTTCAGACAAAAGAAATATATGTATATATATATGCCAGTTAATAGTAACAAAGACTGCCTCCACTTACGAAGCAACAGCTATGTGCCTGACAGAATTCTAAGCTAGATGCATATGTCATATTTCATCTTTGAAATGCTTTCGGGAAGGTCTCATTGTTCCTGTTTTTGCAGATAAGGAAACAGGTTCACATTGAGAAGACACAATCTGAGTGGTAGAATTTCTAATGATTTCTTTGCAAAAGGAGCGATATCATTTTATCTTTCTCAGTGAATTTCAACGGGCAGCCTGGGCCAGACCACTTTCAGCATTTGGACCTGGACAATCCCTGTTTATAGCAGACTGTTTCACAAATCACAGGATATTTAGCATCCACAGGACACCCTCACACCCAGATGCCTATGCACTCCCACGGCTGTGACAACCCAAACACCTCACCCATATCCAATTAACTCCCATTCTGTCAGAGGATCACTGAGAAGAGTTTGTTTATCTACACCCTTTATTTCCTCTCTCTAAGCACTGCACAAGATAAAATAATCTCTTCACTACACTATGACCAGATTTTGAAAATGGCTTGTGTGAAAATTTGTCCAAGGCCTTTGGAAATTCTCAGTAGGCTAAATCAATGAATTAAATATGGTCTTGCTCTCTCATCTCTTTAAAAACATCAGGAACTTATCAGTAACATACAAGAAAACATGTTCCTTTGAGAGAACTTATGTTGCCTCATGGGTTATTTTCCTTTTAAGTCTTCAATGGTCCAATTCTTTACTAATTATAACCTAGTGTCAGTTCGTCTGGAATAGAAATGTGATGTAATAATTCTCCCTGGTTTTTTTTAACCAAGATTACATTTTGAATCTTCTAGTCTTCTGACATGGGGTCACGGCAATTCAAGCTTTACATTTTGGCCACACATCCTTGGTTTTATACCTCAGTTGCTTTTAAAGAGCCATCCGATTTTGGTCATTTAAACTAAATCTATTTTGCTAATAATAAGAGCTAATATTTATTGTGTGTGTACTAGATGCCAGACAATGTTCTAAGTGGATGATCTCATTTTGTCCTGATGTAACCCTAGAAATTGCCATTATTTCCAATTACAGATATTAATCTATTTGGGAATATTCTGGGTATTGACCACCATTTGGTCTAAGGCTTCTACATCTTTTTCAACTTGGAGAAAATTTTGGAAATTTTCTTTCTCAGTCAATCTTCAAAACACAAGATTTCTTGACCCACTATTTATGCTGGTTCTCTGAGAATAAAATTAGTTTACCCCTGGGGAGGAGGGCTTTAAAAAGTGAGAGAAATCACAAAGACAGGAGGTTGTCACTCAAACAAGTAGATACGCTAAAGCTGCCAGCAGAGACAGACTAGCAGGTAGTGGAATAATAATTAATATTTTATTACTCTCAGAGCTTCATTCTTTCATTAATGTTTGAATAAGATAGGCCTATTTTATAATGTTTTCTGGTCTACTTACTTGTCCTGTATGTTTTGTCTTTTCTCCCCTTTCAGGTTTTTTCTTTCTTGTTTCTGTCACTCAGTTTGAGGTAGCCTTTTGGGTCCCTTTTTGCTTTGAAGATATCTTTTTTTAAAAAATCCTTGCTTTCTGTTGGAAGAGTCTTTACCTCTATCACTGCCATTTTTAAAAACTATGTTATTTTTCCATTCCTCTCTTTTCATCCACTTAGCCAACTGTGATCTGTTTTCATTCATTTGGTTTTTAATTACAAGCTTCCTTTCATGGTGCTTTTTCTCTGCTCTCCTTCATAATTTTCCTTCATCTCTTCACAACTTATTTTTTTCTTTCTATAATTAACTGGCAGCTTATTTAACTATTCAGGTATTTATGATTTCTCCCTAATTGGTCCTTCTTTCTCCTTTCCTTAGGATCTTCTTCTAGCACTCAATTTGGTAATGCACTGAGTTGAAACAGAAGGACCTCATGATTTTTCCATTACTCAATCATTCTCTATCGTTCAGAGACAAGTTCATGAAATTACCTACCGTGCTTTTAGGCTATAATTCTCCCTTTAGCTTAGATTAAAATGTGACAGGTGTAGTCAGTAGTTGCCTGTGTTAATCACAGACAGAATATAAGGAACAAAGCGCACTAGGAGGTAAGGACTGGAGTGCAAGAGCTTCTAACTGGTGAAAAGCAAGATACTTGCATGTACAGAGAGTCAGAAAATGGTCCTCTCAATCAAAGATGTGGGAGATGAGCTGGAGTTTCCTTTGTTTCCCTGAAGTTGTAAATCTTTGAAAATGAAAGCAATTTTGAAAAATACAGTTACAAATGTTTCCTGGGGTCTTGCTGCCTTTTTTTGGAGACAACTTTCCATGTCACCTCGTATTTGTTTGGTTCTTATTTCCAAAAGGCGTTGGCATTATATCAGTTCATCTTATTAATAGCTCTAAGAAAAAAAAAAAAAGACTGCAGTGAAATTGCCCAGTTCACAGGTAAGCTTGCTCAGGTAAGGAGTTTCATTTGTCCAATCTAATGTAAGATTTAATAACAAACAGGGTTACCGGTCTATATCTGTTGAGTTCTGTGCTTTCTCAAGATTAGTTCCCTGCCACTCTTCCTTACTTACCTATGCACTCCCTGCTTCCTGTTTTCTCTCCTTTTACAACTTTTGGAATCTTTCACATTTTATCACTAGAGAAACAGGATGACATGAACTAACTGAAAGAGAAGAAAACAGTTACCACTTTCATGTGTTCAAATGAAGTTGATCATACTCGATCTATTTAAACCTCATCTAATAGTCAGATACAAAGATACTATCTCTAAGGGGTTCATTTAAAAATTCAGTTGAAATAGAAGACTGATAAATCAAGGATAAAAATGACAGTGAAGGCAGGTCTGCCCCACTGTTTAGTAAGGAGGAAGTCCAAGAGCCTTCCGTAGTGAGACGTCTGAGGAACAGAAGGCAAAATACTTATTTTAGGTTTTATGTTTGCTGCCTTTATTGCTCTTGACACTGCAGACTTCTCTAGCAACAGCAGCAGCTGTGACCCTCCCCAGGTTCTGGAATACTCAGAAATCCAAACTCTGTCTCCCACTGCTTCTGTGTGGAGGGAAAAACAATGAACATTCCCCAAAAAGCTTCCTATCACAAGTGTCTACAAATTCTTTCAGTGCACTCTCAAGATACGCCATCACGTGTCAGCTTCCTTGTTTACTTTCTCAGAGCCTCAAGGGACTGCAACCTGTGTTTTTGTGAGACATTTACAATTCCTTTTTTTGAGATGGAGTCTCACTGTGTTGCCCAGGTTAGAGTGCAGTGGCGCAGTCTCAGCTCACTGCAACCTCTGCCTCCCGGGTTCAAGCGATTTCCTGCCTCAGCCTCCCGAATAGCTGGGATCATAGGTGTGCACCACCATGCCCGCCTAATTTTGTATTTTTAGTAGAGACGGGGTTTCACCATGTTGGTCAGCCTGGTCTCGAATTCCTGACCTCGTGATCCCCCCACCTCGGCCTCCCAAAGTGCTGGGATTACAGGCGTGAGACACCGTGTCTGGTTACAGTTCCTTTTTTACTGTCACTATTCGTAAGCTTGCTTGTGCTCAAAGTCACCCATTTCACTGCTCAGGTTTATTTTCAACTAGGCTTGAAATAGTACCAAAAAGGTTGAAAGGAAGCTTCTGGCTTTGTCCCAAGTGAAGCAGGCACCTCCCTGTTGTAGCACATGCTTCTGCTTAGCTTCCTATAGGTCTTCTTTCATCCGTTCGACTTGCTCGCTCACTCATTTGCAACTGTAGGCATTTGCTTTATCATCTCTTGGTGAGGATGAGGTTGAAAGTGAGTGTGAGGGAGAATGGAAACTGAATAGGAATGAAGGAACAACTGAGCAGATATGTTCTCTGGCCACCTAGTCCTAATACAAAATTTGATATCCCCTACCCAAAAGAATGTAAATCATTCTACTATAAAGACACATGCACTATTTACATGTAAAGACATGGAACCAACCCAAATGCCCAGCAATGATAGGCTAGATAAAGAAATGTGGCACATATACGTCATGGAATACCATGCAGCCATAAAAAGGAATGAGATCATGTCCTTTGCAGGGACATGGATGAAGTTGGAAGCTATCATTCTCAGCAAACTAACACAGGAACAGAAAAGCAAACACTGCAGGTTCTCACTCATAAGTGGGAGTTGAATATTGAGAACACATAGAACAGGGAGGGGAACAACACACATCAGAGCCTGTTGGAGAGTGGGAGTTGAAGGGGGGAACTTAGAGGAGGGGTCAAAGGTACAGCAAACCACCATGCACATGTATACCTATGTAACAAACCTGTATGTTCTGCGTATGTGTCCTTTTTTTTTAGAAGAAATAAAGAGAAAATAATAAAATAAAAAATTTGATAGCTCCATTGCACTACTTGATGGGAGTTGCCAGCTGGGATGGCAGAGGGTCTGTGGTCTGTGGTCATAATTCTTGGTCCAATCTAAGTTGATGAAAACTGCTCTTGGAAATATTTATTAATAGTTCTGAAGTTAACTTGAATAACAAATCTTGTGTGAAAATAGATCTTATCCTGTTTCCCTGTCATCAGTCACTTTTCTAATTTCATCCTGGAATACAAACATATCAGATAAACTTAGGCTGTCTAAGGAGAAGCACTATATGCTTTTAATGACCAATAACAATTTATCTTTGAGAAACTTGTTTTTCACCACATTATGTAGCCCAGTAGATGGCTAAGGGAATTGTATTTTTCAGGACCAACAACTCTCTCAGTGATGCTTTTCCAAATAGGCACACAAACCAAGAAAAATATATCATGAATGTTATTGAAAAAACTAGTTTTTTGAGACAATGAAAACATTTATTTGATGTATTTAAATTACAGCAGAATGGCAGTGGCTCACTTTTAATTCGTGTTGTCTGTGAAATTAAAGCATCTTGATTTTTCATGCTCATTGTTCCTCTTAGGTCAACTTCAGTTGCCTATTACTTGCTCAAGTTGTTTAACCTTTGAGTATGTTTTTGATCAACAAGTAAACAAGTGTATTAAGATGCCATATTTTATCACATGGTCAGTAATCTCTTTTAGAAAACCCATTTGTCCTCACAGAGTATTTACAGCCCCCAAAATATGTTATTTTCTGATAATGAAACAATGTTGTGCTTAGGAATCTGGTATTAGGAATAGACTATTTGCTAGCACCCAAAATGCTAAAATTGAAAGAACCCTCATAAATATTTAGAAACTAGCATATGCAGTCACTTAAAATTTGGTGTGTAGGTACATTCCATAAATTTCAGAATCAGTTTGACAAAGGAAGATGACTGATTAACACACATTCCAAGTAATTTGTAAAATGATACTGATCACTTCTGAAGTCCTCTTAAACCACAAATTTGAAATGTGTGGAAAGGTATATAGAAGTATCTTGATTTTGGATATAAAATCTTCATATTTTTTATACCAAACTCTGCAAATAAAAGTGATAGTTTATGCTAAAATGCCAGTTTTTGCAACTAGCACAAAACCAAAAAGTGTTTTAAATACCTCAACATAGATGACTATATGAGAAACCCTGTGCCTCAGAAATAAGTATGTAGAGATAATGTTTACCAAAATCAGGGTTATATGAATATATTTACCTTTTCTTTTTTTTTTTTTTTTGAGACAGAGTCTCATACTCTCATCTGGGCTGGAGTGCAGTAGTGCGATCTCAGCTCACCGCAACCTCTACCTCCCGGGTTCAAGAGATTCTCCTGCCTCAGCCTCCTGAGTAGCTGGGATTACAGATACCTGCCACCACGCCCAGCTAATTTTTTGTATTTTTAGTAGAGATGTGGTTTCACCATGTTGGCCAGGGTGGTCTTGAACTCCTGACCTCGTGGTTTGTCCACCTTGGCCTCCCAAAGTGCTGGGATTACAGGTGTGAACCACCACACTTGGCCATATGAATATATTTTCTAACTGTGCCTTGAGTTGTTCATGTCAGTAACATTATTTATAATTAACTTAAAGCAGCATTTACACACATTTTTCTTTTTTAGGAAAAGGCCATCACTACACACAAAGGTAGATTATAAGGAATTTATAGAATAATTTTTAAAGAAATATTTTTTCTTTTACATAGAACATGTAAAATAGTATTATTTATAAGTGAAATGAAGTGAAAGAAATGACGGTTTTCAATAGGCTTGCACTAAAAACCCCAAAGACCTTTATATTACAGGAACCTGCTAGTTCTGAAAACGAAAGGCACGCTAAAAGAATCTTTACTGTTTCACCTCCTTAGTTTGGAAAATGTAAAAACTGCTCTGAAAATAAAATATTTTATTCTTAATAACCCAAAACACTTTCAATAAGGAAATGATTTTCAATATTGTATTAAACAGGAATCATAGGAGTGGTGTTTATGCAAAATTCTGGATTAGTGGAATACAAATTAAATAGGAATTATAGTAAAACAGAAACAGATTGTACAAGCATAACTCTAGAGGTACTTTAAAAGTTCAGCTACAAAGCATGATTTGGAAACGTGATTATTGAGTGACTGTGTGGGTAGCAGCTGTCTTCTGAGTTTGGAAGGGGCTGAATGTCTGAGTTTCCACAGCTTTATTTCTCATAGGATGCCATATTGAAATGGCTTATCAATCATTCCCCAGAATTTAGTTTGAAAGGAAGATAGCTATGAACTTCAGATAAAAGTGAGTGGCCAAGCTTTTGTCAGGGGAGAAAGAAAAGATTTATAACCAGACACATATGATAGTCATTTACTTTATTATTAACGCTTTTGAACATAAGTAAATCTAGTATTGCAAATGCCACACAAAGAAGAGCTCCTACTTTGGGCTGGAGTGAGCTCAGAGAAAGGGCCCATGGATTTCCCTGGTGAATCTGATACTTTACTCCGGACAATTTTTCCCATCACTCCCTATTTATTGCCACGTTGTCCTCTTTTATCCTTCCATTGTGAATCACACAAACTCATATTATGGATGTAGGAGGAAAATAACACCCCTGATCCCAGGCCAAGCTCTGAACTAACCAAGATATACAGTAGGACTCTTGTGGATAGAGATCAATAGGTCTAATTTAGTAGTAACAAAGCTATTTGTTCAATACAGTTAGATGTAGCCAAAAGTGGGCTTGATAACACTCCAAACTGAATACTCACTCCAGAACATAGATTTTCTGTAGGCAGACACCTCCCCCAAAAGAAAGCAGAAGCCCAGTCTGTCTCCAGAACTCAGTAATCACCCTAAATGGTAAAGAGAACTCAAGAGTGTTACTCTAATTCACTGGTTCTCTAATGGGTTACAGGGCCTAGGGACCCATAAAACCTTTCCAGGAATCCACAAAGTCAAAACTACTTTTATAATGACACCATTGCCTTTTTAACTCTCATTTTCTTACAAATATATGGTTGGGTTTCCAGAGGCTATATGACACATAATATTGTAACAGATTGTAAAATTTAGAGTCCATCTGATTCCCATTAAGGATCTTCATTAAATTGATTTTCAAAAATGTAAAACAACGCCACTTTTCTCACAAGGTTGTTTCTTGAACTATTTCAAAGCTTTTAGTTTTGGACATCAGGTGTTTTTTTTGTTTTGTTTTGTTTTGTTTTTGAGAATGATTCTCACTCTGTTGCCCAGGCTGGAGTGCAATTGTGCAGTCTTTGCTCACTGCAACCTCTGCCTCCTGGGTTCAAGAGATTCTCCTGCCTCAGCCTCCTGAGTAGCCGGGATTACAGGCACCCACCACCATGCCTGGCTAATTTTTGTATTTTTAGTAGAGACAGGGTTTCACCATGTTGGCCAGGCTGGTCTCGAACTCCTGACCTCACGATCCACCTGCCTCAGTCTCCCAAAGTGCTGGGATTACAGGCATGAGCCGCCATGCCCGGCCAGTTTTGGACATCATTTTAAGCTTACGGATGACTTACAAAGATAGCACAAACAGTTCCAGTATACCCTTCACCCAGTTTCCTCTGTCAACGTTTCATATAATCATAGCGCAGCTACCAAAACTAAGGAATCAACATTGATATAATACTACTAAGTAAACTACAGAATTTATTTGGATTTCACAAGATTTTACATTAGCATATTTACTCTGATCCGGGGTCTAGTCCAGGGTACTACATTGCAGTCGGTAGTCATGTCTCTTTAGTATTGTCAATCTGTCAGTTTTACTTGTCCTGCATGATCTTGACATTTTAAAATAATACCGGTAAGAGATTTTGTAGAACGGCCCTCAACTTGGGTGTCTTTCATGTTTTATCGTGATTAGATTACAGTTACGGATATGGGAAGAGAATGCCACAGAGGTGATGTGTCTTTCTTCAGGAATATGTGATATCAATATGTCTTGACACTGGTGATAATAAATTTAATCATCTGGTTAAGGTTGTGTCTACCAGGTTTCTCCATAGTAAATTACAACTTTTCACTTTGTGATCAATAAAAATTTGGTCTATGCAAAATCCTATTTCTCCTTAAACTTCTGCCCACTAATTTTAGCATTTATTGGTGGGCTGCTTAAAGCAATTATGATTATGGTGTTCTAATGGTGATTTCCTATTTCCCTCATTCCATCTGACATGGTTTGGCTGTGTCCCCACCCAAATCTCATCTTAAACTGTAGCTCCCATAATCCTCATATATTATGGAAAGGACCCAGTAGGAGATAATTGAATCATGGGTGGTTTTTCCCATGCTGTTCTCCTGATAGTGAATAAGCCTCATGAGATCCGATGGTTTTATAAAGGGCAGTTCCCCTGCTCACGCTCTCTTGCCTACGATCATGTAAGATGTCCTTCGCCTTCTGCCATGATCAAGTCTACAAAGAAAGGATGTGACAACACCATGACAGGAACAAAACCACACATATAAATATTAATCTTGAATATAAACAGTCTAAACACACCACTTAAGACACAAAGTGGCAAATTGGATTAAAATAAACCAAGGCAGAATCTTCTAATGTCTTCAAGAGACCCATCTCACATGCAGTGACACCCAAAAGTTCAAAGTAAAGAGATGAAGAAAGATCTGTCATGTAAATGGAAAACTAAAAAGACTAAGAGTTACTATTCTTGTATTAGATAAAACACACTTTAAACCAACAATGAGAAACAAAAACAAAAAAACAAGGGCATTACACAATGATAAAGAATTCAATTCAACAAGAAGACTTACTTATCCTAAGTATACATGCACCCAACACTGGATGCATAAAACATTCAATGGGTTCACAAAACAATTAATTCTAAAGCTAGGAAGAGACTTAGATAGCCACACAATAACACTGAGGAACTTCAATATCCCACTGACAGCATTGGAAAGATCAAGTCAGAAAACTAACAAAGTCATTCTGGACTTAAAAATTGAACACTTAACCAATTGGATCATATAAATATATATAGAATATTCCACCCATCAACCATAGAATACAAATTATTCTTATCTGCACATATAACATACTCTAAGATCAACCACATGTTCATTCATAAAACAAGTCTCAATAAATTCAAAAAAATGAAATTATAACAAGCATATTCTCCAGCCAGCCACAGGGGAATTAAAATAGAAATCAACAATGAAGGAATTCTCAAAGTCACACAATTACATGGAAACTAAACAACTTGCTCCTGAGTGACTTTTGGGTATACAAAAATTAATACAGAAATTTAAAAATTCTTTGAAACAAATGAAAATAGAGACAATACATACCAAAACCTCTAGTATGCATCAAAAGCAGTGTTAAGAAGAAAGTTTATAAAGCTAAAAACCTACATCAAGAATATAGAAAAATATCACATTAACAGCCTAATATCATATGTAAGGAACTAGGAAAGCAAGAATAAACTAATCTCAAAGCTAGCAGAAGAAAAGAATTAACTAAAATCAGAGTCAAACAAAACAAAATCAAGACTCAAAAAATCATACAAAGGATCAACCAAATAAAAAGTTAGTTATTTGAAAGGAAAAACAAGATTGATAGCTTACTAGCTAGATTAACAAAGAGAAAAAGAGAGAAGATCCAAAGGCATACAACCAGAAATGACAAAGAACAGATTACAAATGGCCGCAGAGAAATTCAAAAGGTCCTCAGACACTATTATGAATACCTCTATGTGCACAAGCTAGAAAATCTAGAGAAAATGGATATAATCATGGAAACACACAGCTTCGCATGATGGAATAGGAAAAAATTGAAATCCTAAACAGATTAAAAATGGTTATGAAATTGAATCAGTAATAAAAAAAAAAAAACTACCACACAGAAAAGCTCTGGATAAGATGGATTAATAGGCAAATTCTACTAGCACAAAGAAAAACCAGTACTAGCTTTATTTTCAGTGTGATGTGCCTGTAAACCAAGGAGTTTTCCCCGCTTGTAAAAAGACATTGTAGATAATTGAATGTTTGATTTTAGAAAGGTCATTAGTTTATTGTACACATTTTGTTAGTCTGGTTTTTGTTGCTTATCAGGTTTAATATTTTTCTTGAAAATAGTTGATGCTATGTTATGTGTAACTTTTCTAATAAAAGTGGTGTTATAAGCTGTAAAAAAAAAAAAAGAAAGAAAGAAAGAAAAACCAATACCAAGCCTACTGAAACTATTCCAAAAAATCAAGGAGGAAGGATTCCTCTCTGTATTAGTCTATTTTCACACTGCTGATAAAGACACACCTGAGATTGGGTAATTTATAAAGAAAAAGTGGTTTGACAGACTCACAGCAGACTCATAGTTTCACGTGGCTGGAAAGACCTCACAATCATGGCAGAAGGCAAAAGGCATGTCTTACATGGCAGCAGTAATGAGAGAGAATGAGAAACCAAGCAAAACGGGTTTCCCCTTGTGAAATCATCAGATCTCGTGAGACTTATTTACTACCAAGAGAACAGTATGGGGCAAACTACCCCATGATTCAGTTATCTCCCACTGGGTTCCTCCCACAACACATGGAAATTATGGGAGCTATAGTTCAAGATGAGATTTGGGTTAGGACACAGCCAAACCATATCACTCCCCAACCCATTCTATGAAATCAGTATCATCCTAATACCAAAGTCAGTGAAAGAGACACCAAAAAAAGAAGAAAACTACAAGTCAATAATCTTAATGAACATATATTTAAAAATCCTCCACAAAATACAAGCAAATCAAATCCAGCAGCATATCAAAAAGCTATTTCACCATGATCAAGTAGGCTTCATTCCTGAGTACAATTTGGCTCAACATACACAACTCAATAAATGTGATTCACAACATAAACACAAATAAAAACAAAAAACATATGATCAACTCAATAGATGTCAAAAAGCATTCAACAAAATTCAACAACTTTTATGATTAAAAAAAGAAAAAAACCTCAACAAATTAGGCATCAAGGGAACATACCTCAAAATAATAAGAGCCATTGATGACAGACCCACAGACATTCTTGTGTTGTTCCCTTAATACATGGAACAAAACAAGAATGTCCACTCTCACCACTCCTATTCAACATAGCACTGGAAGTCCTAGCCAGAGCAATCAGGCAAGAGAGAAATAAAAGCCATCTAAATAGGAAAAGAGGGAGTCAAATTATCTCTTTTTGTTGATGATATGAATCTTTACCTAGAAAAAACTAAAGCCTCCACCAAAGGGCACTTAGACCTGATAAACAACTTTAGTAACATTTCAAGATACAAAATCAACATACAAAAATTGGCTTTTCTATACACCAATAATATACAGGCTGTGAGCCAAATCAAGAACATAATCCTATTTACAAGAGCCACACACACACAAAAAATACCTCACATAGCTAACCAAGGAGTCAAAAGATCTTTGCAAGGAGAACTATAAAACTCTGCTGACAGAAATCATAGATGACACCAAAAAATGGAAAAACATTCTATGCTCATAGAAGAATTAATATCCTTAAAATGACCATACTGCCCAAAGGAATCTACAGTTTCAATGCTATTTCTATCAAATTGTCTAGGTCCTTTTTTCACAGAATTAAAAAAAAATTAATCTAAAATTAATATGAATACAAAAAAAAAAACATGAATAGACAAAGTTATCCTAAACAAAAAGAACAGAGCCAGAGGCTTCACATTATCAAATTTCAAACTATATTGTAAGGCCACAGTAACCAAAACAGCATGTCACTGATATAAAAATAGACAGGTAGACTAATGGAGCAGAATAAAGAACCCAAAAATAAAGCCATGTGCCTACAGCCATCTGATCTTTGACAAAATCAACCCCCAGAAAAAGCAATAAAGAAAGGACCCCCTAGTCAATAAATGGTTCTGGAAAAACGAGCTAGCAGAAGAATGAAACTGAACCCTTACACATGCAGAAATTAACTCAAGATGGATTAAAGACTTAAATGTAAAACCTCAAACTATGAAAATCCTAGAACAAAACCTAAGAAATACGTTTCCAGAAATTGGCCTTGGCAAAGAATTTATGACTTAGTCCTCAAAAGCAGTTGCAAAGAATCATATCCAGTGCCCTTCATTTCCACATGTAGATACATATTTCTCTCTGATATTATTTTCCCTCTGCCTGATGGACTTTATCATTTCCTGTAATGCAGGTATGCTAATGATGAATATTTTCAGTTTTTGAATGTCTGCAAAAGTATTAATTTTGTCTTCACTTTAAAAGATGTATTTTTATCACAGCATATAATTCTAAGTTGCATTATTTTTGATGAGAAATATGCTGTCATTTTCAGTATAAATTGTATCATACCACTTCATTGTATGCCTAGTCATTTTTGATTAGATGCAAACATCGTGAATTTTATCTTCTTGGGTACTGGATATTCTAATGTAACTTAAAATATTTTTAAGCTTTTTTCTAGGATGTAGTTAAATTTCTTGTAAGTAGCTTTGTCCTTTTGTGGTGCACTTTTCATCTTTTTTAAGGTAGATCAAAGGAGCTTTTTGTCTAGGGCTAATTTTTCCTTAGTACTGCAGCTACATACTTCTGAGTACCCAATGCCTACATATTACAGAACTTTTTACCCACTTTGACTCATGGGAACACAAACTACTGCCAGCCAGGTGTGAGTCTCTTTCTTAAATGGTTCTGGGTGTTCCATTCATGTAGTTCTTTCTCAGTGTTGTATTCTTTTATGCATATGCTCGTTAATACTCAGCTGAAGTCTTGAGGGAACTGTCTGAACATTTCTGATACCCTGTCTCTGTGTAAAAGAACTTCTATTTATATTTTGTACTCTACCAAATTAACTTGAAAATAGATCATAGACTTAATTATAAAACTTGGAAGGGCAAAATTTACTGTATTTAAATCATATATTAATTTAAAAATCAAAAAGGAAAAATTCTATTATGGTAAATATTAGTAGATCAAACCTATATTAACAATAGCCCTTTTTGGTTTTAAGAATTTTTAGGAATGTAAAGGGCTCCTAAAACCAAAAATGATTAAATACCACTGATCTACTGGAAGTTTTCACACAAGGACAAATGAACAGTGGGAAGTATGTCCTTCTCAAATAGTTTTCTTTGTTATTTATTCTCCAGGGTTTATGAATAATTATAATACTCTTTTCTAATAATAACAATTATCATTTTTAAGTGCTTCCATGAGTCTTACAAGCACTGCATATAGTATCACATTTAATCCTTATACAACCATATATGTATTAACCTCTTACAAACAAGAAAAATGGGTGTCGAAATTATTAATCAATGTGCCCATGGCCACAGAAATCATGTAATTGGAATTCAGTCCCATCCCATTTGATTCAAAAGCCCATGCTTGTTCCGCTACATTAGGGACACGGTAAAGTGATGAAATAATGCCCTCAGCTCAGGGGCATTGCAGAAGTCAGGTCAGAGTTATCTCTTCCCCCTGTCTGTTCTGAGGAACTAGCTTCCAGTGTGAGAAAGGTATAGGGTGGTACAAGGTGATATTGAGGCACAGAGTTGCCTGAAGTGTCCTGAGAAGATTCCACTGCATTATTTAAAGAATGAAGGAGGATAGAAGGGGAAGTTTAGGACTGTAAGATATCTTCCCCCTTTGCCAAGGGTCTGAAGATCACAAATAAAGGAATAGGTGAGTAATGGACAAAGACTTTGTGAATATCTTACATTCACAAAACAAAGAAAGTGATATTATTATGCCTTGAGAATGTAAACATAACCTTTCCCATTCCCAAGACCCTTTCTAGGAGTCTGCAAGTCCAAACTGTTTTCATAATACTTAGTTATTATTTCACTTATTCATTCTTTATCTCATACGTATACCGTGGAGTTTTCAGAGACTACAAGATGTGTGATATTGTAACACACAGTTTACAGAAGCAGACATAAGAATCTAGCTGCATTAGAGAGATTTGCAAAAATGCAAAACAATATTACTCTTTTCACCAAACTTTTTTGTTCTGGAAAATATAGTTAATTTTCATAAATATAATTTACATTAATATGAAAAGAGCTTATAACTGTTATTATAAATAAAATAATGAATATTTTTATTTAGTCATTTTAATTTCTAATATGATAATTATCAACACATAGATTCCACATAAACTAAAACTCTTTGGCATCTCAACAGTTTTTTATGAGTGTGAAGCCAGCTGGGCATGGTGGCTCACACCTGTAATCCCAGCACTTTGGGAGGCCAGGGCAGGTGGATCATCTGAGGTCAGGAATTTGAGACCAGCCTGGCCAACATGATGAAACCTAGTATCTACTAAAAATACAAAAATTATCCAGGCATGGTGGAAGGTGCTCGTAATCCCAGGTACTCAGGAGGCTGAGGCAGGAGAACTGCTTGAAGCAGGGAGGCGGAGGTTGCGGTGACCCAACACCATGCCATTGCACTCCAGCCTGGGCGATAGAGTAAGACTCAGTCACAAAAAAAAGAAAAACAGTGTCAAGCCATCCTTAGATCAAAAAAGTTTCAGAATCACTGGCTACACTGGCTAATACCACCACTTAAAGATAACTAAGCTATGACCACCAGAGTTGAAATGAATCACCCAAAGTAACTACAACATGGTAGAGCTCAGACACAAAGCTAGGATTTCCTACTGGAAATGTTTTAATAACACTGCTCTGACCCTCTCCTTCATTCTAAGCAAAGCTATTTTCCCATTCTGTCTGCCCAGCTGTAGTCACTATACCCAAAGACACATTACTCTTTATTTGCATACAAACTTATCTCATTTTAGTTATAATCAAGGTTTACAACTCGCCACAAGCCAGGCTGCCCTGCCCCTCTTCAACACAGGTGACCTCTCCATCCTCACCTGATTTTGAACTTCTTTAAATATTCTTCTCCTCCGAGAAGCTCATAATTGGAAACAGACTTTGGATATTTTCTCCATCTCCAGGGTGGTCCTCACCGAGCTCTTGCCTTGTACTACTATTTCTAAATTCTGGTTCTCCTTTTTAATTCTTTTGCATGATACTGCGTTTGCATAAACTGAGGATTTCTATAAATGAGCTCTGGAAAGCTTAGCCTGTTTCGAGGTTATTTAGAGAACAGAAGGAATGTGTCTTCATGTGAGGCGGGAGGAAGGATGCCACAACCCAGTCTTTCACTCACCAGCAAAGAATGTGTACGCTCTGGGAAGCAAGGACATCATTGCTGTGGATGCCAGTGGACAAACTTCATCCATGGGAGAAGTTTCTTTTGTCTTCAGTCAGTGCCTAGGGAAACACGTGGAAAAGGACTAGAAAACAATTTCAAAGACACACTTTTTTTTTCCAGTTAGCAACAAGATCACCTTCCTCTAAGATAAATAAAAGTTCATGCAAATATTGAGACTAATGGCTTAAAACTTGCAAATATCAGCAGAGGAAAACCAGTTATCTAATTGAGAAAAACACTGCTGAGTTAGGAAAGATAGAGGGCATCTCTAATAGAGGTCTTCTCTACATTCCACTGTCCCAGGTACAATACAATGTACCTCCTACATTGAAGTCACCGCACACTTGGGCAATCTGGCCACCTCTTGGCCTCAGGCTTTGTTGCAGGTGGCTGGGATGGTACCTCAGCATTTTGAGCAGTCATAGCTATTGACCAAATGGAGCTGATTAATAGGTTCTCTCTGATAAGTCCTTCTCCCCACACAGATCATGCATCTCACTCACCAATAATACACCAAACATTCTTGATAATTCTTTGTAAATTTTTCCCTGTTGATTTTCTTTGAGGTTTTTTTATTTGTTATGCTTTATATGAACATTTGATTAAAGGGAATTTCCTTGATAGGTTTGTGCGAGATCATGCCAAAAATGACAGAAACTTGAATCAGTCTCCTGTTCATCCCTTCCAGAGTCTTCAGGATAGCTTGGGGACTGATTTCAGTAACTAAATACCGACCTGGAGGAAGCTTTCATTGTCTGCTGTTAATTAATTTGTTTTCCCAATGTTTAGATTCTTCCTGGAGAATACATTTTTAGCCAAGCGGTAAAGAGGTTCTCACTATTTCACTCAGGACCTTCAAGATTCGGAGCACCTTAGCTGAGCCTCCACACTACCACCAAGACATGCGCAGAGAAACTTTTCTCTAGGGGCCACTTCTGCAGAGCACTGACAAATGGAATCCAGGAAAATAATGTGGGGGTTGAGCGCCTGCATCCACCCTCTGCTAGAAAGGGTCGTTTCCTCCTCCCTACTTTCTGTTTTCCACTGGACTTTTCAGAGATGTTTTAAAAACCACTTATTGTTGTAAACATTGAACTAATGAAACAAAACAATAAAACTAAATGTTTAGAAATGTTTTTAACTATTGTCACACTTCAAATTCATCCATTGAGCCACAGATTGAGCAGCAATCAACTTGTGAACGTAAGAAATTTCTAAGCAAGCAATAAATTTCTGTGTACCCTATATCCTAATGTAAAAACAGGTGCCAGAAGAGCCACTATGAAAACTGAATTATACAACACAGAGCTCCTTCTGAAGAAAAAGACAGAGGTAGGAACAACCGGTGCTTCGTTTCCAAATCCAATTCTCATTTATCATCACAGAATTATTGCACCATCCCAAAATGCAGAGTAACTCAAGACCATGTTAAGAAACAGATTTGACAGACAAAGGTAACTTGCCTTTGTTGGAAACATTTAATGAATGCCCCTGAGACTAACAAAGCTTCCCAGACCTTCTGTGAGAAGCACATGAGCCATATTGCAGGCAACTCCAAGGCAGCTGGCACAATTGCTTGAGGACTTTCCAAATAGCAAAATGCTGCTGATGGAAAATGTGACTCTCAGCACATTGGTATGTGGCTGCTGTGACTGTTATCCAAGGAGGGGAAGTGAGACCAGATTGGGGATGAGTGGGTTTCAGCAACCTTGCCTGGCCACACCTGACAGAGTGAATGACAGAGACTCAAAAATGAAATATTAATATCCATCTTCCACAAAATAAGCTCACTTGACTTGAATGAATTCACTTTGAATTCTCTTTTTCTCATATGGGGATAAAAGCAGTTAAAAACAAAAAGTTTGATAATCCTGACAACAGGAAAAAGTAGCTATTTTCTCCCTTCAAACAAATCACTTTTTCTTTATTCATTTTCCTTCAAAATAATTCTATGCTTTCTTCACAAAGTCTTACACATGACTTGAAATTCCAGTGTATTATTTGGGGTGGGAAAAGCTGGCAACTGAAGCATAAAGCGCCATGTTTTTGCAATTATCTCTCTTCTGCATCCCCCTCATGTGCTCCCTAGTGAAGGTGCAAAGCTGAAATGCGGGGCTGGGTGTCTAAGAAAAGAACGTAGCTGTGCTAATGGTGAAAATGTGCTGATTTTAAAAGGCAGTAAAGAGCATCCATGATACAGTTCTGTAGACTCACTTCTTATTTCTCACACAAATACAGCTGTTTTGCTGTTGATTTTGATGCTACTTAAGTCTATTAAAATATTTTATTCAGACTATAAATAATTTTGCTCAAATTAGCTTTGGAGCCCAATTGCAGTACGTTTGTGCCCTCAGAAGGCAACTTGGAAATAATGGTGAAAAGCACGTGACCTCTAAGATCATCTCATGGGAAAAATAGTGTAATTGACGTGAGGCTTTCGTCTTCTTTTTCTTTTCTATTTCGATACATGAGAGAACAGATGGGGTTTTAAGAATACAAAATGCATCCTCGTTCTTCTTTGCTAAGCTTGAATAGAATTGGTTAAGAATTAAAGAATTTATCAACAAATGAAAATAGCATAGAACACATGTGTTGTTTTCTAATTAAAGTCTCTTAAAAATTAATAAATACCAAATGTAGAGGTCTAGATCGAGTTGTGCACTAGCACGAACACACACACACATACTTAAGTGTAGAGGTGCAGGAGTAGTTTTCTGGGGTGTGTGTGTGTGTTTACTCATTACTGCCTCAGGACTACAACAGATAATGGTTATATCAGTCATGCGTGTAGATGCCTACCTTTAACATGCAAGTCTAGTCCTTGTGATATTAAAGTATGGATAGGAAATACAATACCCTGTAGCCTTGTTTTCAAAGGGACATTGACCTTTTCCTAGGTGCTTTTGGGGGAGGAGTGAGAATAACAAGAGCTGTAAGCTAACTTCTGGGTCTTGGTATTGGAACTAAGGTCTGGTGGGGAGTTGGAATGGTGGAAAGTGTTGCCAGAAACATCTGAGAGCAAGGAAGTCAAAGAAGCACACAGGAGCCACAGAGAAGAGTGAAAGCCAGAAGTCAGTCCTTGGGATGAAGGTGGGAATCAAGTTTGAGAAACTGGTACAAACTATATATTATAAATGGGAAACTGGGCCAAGGATCAGGAACCAAAGAGACTGGGTACAGATGAAAACTGTAGTATGATACGGATTAAAAATGGACTGATTGTTGTAGTTTGCTTTTGCTGCTATAACAAAATTGCAACGCTAGTAGTTTATGGAGACTAGCAATTAATTTTTTGCATTCTGGAGTCAGAGGAGGCCATGATCAAGGTGCTGACATTAAGTGTCTGGTGAGGGCCCTCGTGCAGCATCCTCACTCGCATGGCAGAAGACAGAGGGCAGGAAATGGGCACATTCTCTCTAAAGCCTCTTTATAAGGGCATTAATCTATTCATGATGGTAGAGTCTTTATGATTGAATTAATTCCCAAAGGCCCTACCTCTAAATACCATCACAATGGGGATTGAGTTTGAACATAAATTTTGGAGGTGATGTCATCATTCAAACCATGGCAATCCACCCCTGGCCCCCTAAAAAACCCATAGCCTTCTACCTACAAAGTCCATTCATTCCATTCAAAGTCTTAACTGTTTCCAGTATCAACTCAAATGTGTAAACTCCAGAATCTCATCTAAATCAGATATGGATGAGATTCAAGGTACTCTTCATCCTGAAGCAAATTACTCCCCAGCGGTGAGCCTGTGAAATCCAACAATATGTGCTTCCAAAATACAATGATGGGATAGGCATAGGATAGACATTCCCATTCCAAAAGGGAGAAATATGCAAAAAGAAAGGAGTCATAGCTCCCAGGTAAGTCCAAAATCCAACAAGCACACAACGTTAAATTTGGAAACTTGAGGACAGTCTTCATTGACTCCAGATCACACCTTCCAGACACACTAGGGTGAAGTTTCGGTCTCCAAGGCTTCAGGGACCTTACCTCCATGGCATTACTGGGTACAGCCCATATTGCAGCTCTCATGGGCTGGCATTCACTGTCTGTGGCTCTCCTCAGAGAGGAGTTGCATGATAGTTCTAGTGTCTCAGGAGTAGCCCTGCCCCATACAATGTCATAAGGCATTGCCCTTGGGGGGGTTCAATGCCATGGCATTTGTAAACTGTCACAGCACTGGTGGGAATGTAGCACTGAGGAGAAGCAGACCTCACTGTCATGCCATCTTGGGTTTGTGCGTTTTAGCCAGCTTCTTTACCGCAAACTGTTTTATCACCAAGGTCTTTATGACCTGTGTCTTGTGCTTACCTCCTATCTCATTCTGTGACTTAGAATGACTTAACTATCTGGGAATGCAGCCCCATAGATCTCAGCCTCAGTTTATCCATCCAGCTCCTATTCAAGATGGAGTTGCTCTGGTTCACATGCCTCTGACCCTGTGACAATTCTCTTCCAGGGCCTTGAAACTCTGAAGCATCCTATGAAATCTAGGTGGAGGTAGCCATGCCTGCACAGCGCATGCACACTGAGTACCTGCAGAGTTAGCACCATGTGGACACTGCCAGGTTTTGCAGATGTGCTCACCAGGGGAACAGCCTGTGCTGTCACTTGAGCCCCAGCAGTGGTGTGAGAGCATGAGGAGAGTGAGGAGAGGAGTGCTGCCCTGGAATGCAGGAAGAAGAGACTTAAGGAAGCCCTGGGTCCCTTCCTCCCTTGAAAGAGTCCTGACTTTAAGGTCCTGGTGCTATGGGTCTGTGATGAGAGTGGCAGCATTAATAATTTCTGAAATGTCTTTGGGGTCATTTTCCAATTTTCTTAATTAATAACATCTGGCTTCCTTCTAGCCACACCAATCTCCTCATCAAAAGGTCACTTGGCCACACCCTTGGTTTTCTCTTTTTTTATTCTTTACATGGCCAAGCTGGGAATTTTCCAAAATGTTTACATTCACCCTTCCTTTTTGTTATAAATTCCATCTTTAAGTTGTTTTTCTCTTCTCACATTTTACTATAAGCGGTTAAGAGAAGTCACACAGCGCCCTGAACACTCTGCTTAGAGATTACTTCTGTCAAATATCCTAGTTCATAGCTTTTCAATTCTGCCTTTCATAAAGCAGTAGGACATGGACACAATTTAACCAAGTTCTTTGTCACTTTGTAACAGGGATGGCCTTCTCTCCAGCTTTCAATAAGAAATTCCTCATTTTTGTCTAAGACTTCAGAAGAATGTCTTTACTTTCTACATTTCTGCCAACATTTCTGTTCACATCTTAGATAATCTCCAACCTCGCTCCGTAGCTCTCTTCTTCTGAGCCCTCACCAGAATTGCCCTGAATGCTCCATTAGTGGTAATATATAGGTTTTTTCTGGTGTTTACTTTAAACCATTCTAGCCTCTACCCATTACCAAGTTCCAAAACCGCTTCTGCATTTTCAGGTATTTATTAAAGTAACACCCCACTTTCTTGGTACCAATTTCTGTCTTAGTTCATTTGTGCTGCTATGACAAAATACTTGAAACTAGGTAATTTATAAAGAAGAGAAAGTCAGTTCTTCCCGTTCTGGAGGCTGGGAAGTTCAGGATCAAGGTGTCAGCATTTGACGTACAGTGAGGGCCTTCTTGTTGCATCCTCGCATGGCAGAAGGCAGAGGGCAAGGAAGGGGCACATTGTCTCTGAAGCCTCTTCCATAAGGGCTTTAACCCATTCATGAGAGCACAGCCCTCACAACTTAGTCACTTCCCAAAAGGCCCTGATACAGTTTGGCTCTGTGTCTCACCCAAATCTCATGTTGAATTGTAATCCTTAATGTTGGGGGAAAGGACCTTGTGGAGGTGATTGGATCATTGGGGGCGGATATCCTCCTTGCTGTTCTCATAATAGTGAGTGAGTTCTCATGAGATCTGGTTGTTCAAAAATGTGGAGCACCTCCCCCTTCTCTCTCTCTCCTGCTGTCAGGTGAATATGTGCTTTCCTCCCCTCCACCCTTCCGCTATGTTTGTAAATTTCCTGAGGGTTCCCCAGCCCTGCCTCCTGTACAGCTTGTGGAACTGAGTCAATTAAACCTCTTTTCTTTATGAATAACCCAGTCTCAGCTAGTTCTTTATAGAGGCATGAGAACAGACTAAAACAGGCCTTACCTCTTAATATCGCCACAAGAAGAATTAAGTTTCAATATAAATTTTGGAAGGGACACCATTTCTTAAACCATAGCAGTGATGCAAAAACAATCAGCATATAGATGGTCATGAGGCAGAGAGGCAGTTAGATGGGGACAGTTATAGAAAACTGTGACCCTGAATGAGCACTGAAAGTCTCAGAATGCCTCATGCTGGAATCACAGATTTAATATGAATTGCAAGACTCTGTTTGCTCTTAGGGTCTAGCCTAGGGTTGTCCCCTTATCCTGGGCAGGGAACTTCAGAAATAAAGACAAGGCCTGACCTACTTAACAAGCCTTTACTGTGTGTGAATTTATGTTCATTTTGTTTTGAATGGTGGTTTATTTGACTTCAATAATTTTTTTAAATCCCAAAGAGAAAAGTGGTGGTAAAATATTTACCTAAATAGATGTAACATTCTTAAATTTTTACTCCTTTCTCATGCCAAACTGAATACACCAATGCATTCTAAAAATCAAACATACAAGTAAACCTAAATTGGACACTAAAAGCACTTAAAAGCAATGTAGATCATCCCTAAAGGTGCCTTGGAGGGAGAAGAGAGAGTGTGCTGTACATCTTTGGAAAGCAAAATTCTCTAATAATCCTCTCTGAACATCTGTCTCCCTCCAGGGACTCCACTCCCTCAGGCAGTGCCCACACCTTCCCCTGTCTCCACCTGCCTCTCCTCTCTCCTCATCCTCCTTGCCCTCTTTTGCTTAGTTCCCCTTATCCCTCATCTTGGCTTTTGCTCTTAGCCTTCTCTCCTGTAGCACAATTTGGCCTTCTCAGCTCTTCCCAGTCTCTCTACTGATCATCTCTTTCTTTAGCAGAAAAACGTCAGATACCTCACTTGAAAAAGTTTCCCCTCTCTTTAGAAGACATGAGAAAGGAAGGATTTAAAATACTTAAATTTTACTTTTCTCTGTCCCATAAAGAATTCAAATCATTGCTCTGAGTTCCTTGCTCAATATGATAAAAAAATGAGTTAAACATCTCAATTTAGATACTGGGGGAGAGTGGAGGAAAAGACTGCATACAGCCAGTAGTCCTGGATTGCTGTCCTAGCCCAGCCACTAAACTGTTTGATATGTACCTCAGCAAGACTAGATCTTTTCTGAGCTCTGTGGAGCATGATGACGTGGGTCTGGACACTGGGAAATTTAGTGGTAGCCAGTACTTGCACAGTGCATCACAGATTATAAGGCACATAAATAATCTTGTTACAGTTTTACATAGTCTGTGAGGCACTGGGGTCCCCATTTGACAGTGATAATCAGAGGGATTAATTTGTTCAAGGTCACACAGAAAGTGGCCAAGGCTGTATCAAAACACAGATTTTTTTTTAGACAAAGTCTCTCACTGTCACCCAGGCTGGTGGGTAGTGGCACAATCATAGGATCATAGCTCACTGCAATTTCAAGCTGTTGGACTTCAGCAATCCTCCTGCCTCAGCCTCCTGAGTAGCTGGGTCTATAGGCATGTGCCACTGTGCCTGGCTAATTTTTTACATTTTTTAGTAGAGATGGGGTTAAACTGTGTTACCCAGGCTGGTCTCAAACTCTTGGACTCAAAGTGATCCTCTCATCTTGGCCTCCCAGGGCACTGAAATTACAGGTGTGAGCCATCAAGCCTGGCCAAACATAGATTTTTTGACACAGAAACATGAAATTTTAGCACATGGAATTTGATGATACAAATCCCCTTGAAGACCCTTTTATGTATCCACCAAAAAACACAGTCAAACACATTTATCATCAGTGAAACCCAATAACTTCAGGGACAATAGGTATTTCTGTTGTATTTTAACTCTTTATAAAAATTTATTCCATTAGCATAGGACTCAATATTTCTTCCACTTTAATTTTCTTATTTTGTATGAACTGATTGTTAGTCTGTTCTAACACTGCTAATAAAAACACACCTGCGACTGGGTAATTTGTAAAGGAAAGAGGCTTATTGACTCAGTTCAGCATGGCTGGGGCGGCCTCAGGAAATTTACAATCATGGCAGAAGGGAAAGGAAATACATCCTTCTTCACATGGTGGCAGGAAGGAGAAGTGCAGAGCAAAGGGTGGGAGAGAAAGCCTCTTATAAAGCCATCAGATCTTGTAAGAACTCACTCACTCTCACAAGAACAGCATATGCGGTAACCACCCCCATGATTGAATTACCATGAGTGAATTACCATGAGTGAATTACCATGACACACGGGGATTATGGAAACTACAGTTCAAGGTGTGATTTGAGTGGGGACACAGGCAGACCATATCACTAATATTATATAGATGGCACTGCTGTCAGAGATTTAACGCGCTAGTTCCATAGTTTTCAAAATGTGCTTACATAAGCATCACTGGGGAGCTTATAGAATGCAAATTAACAGGCCCTTATAAGAGACATTCAAGTATCTGCAGTAGGAGCCCACATACTTTCAAATGCTGCTCTCATTCGTACCCCCTGTATATCCGCAGCAACTGAGTTTTCTTGAAAGAGTCAGAACAAGCTGTTTCTTTCATAAAGTGCTTTGAGATTGAAGAAACAGATAAAATCCACATCACGACCTCTCTAAAACTGGCCCTGTGATAGTATTGGAAATCAGGTGTTCCATTTAAAACATTTTTCCCTCCTTGGAGATTATTTGCCTTTAAAGAAAACATTAAGGGTTCATGTTATTGTGAAATAGTTTATGCAGAGTAAAACATTATTTTAGAGTTCGGGGAGTTTCCCAGACAGATTCGAAAGTGGGGAAACCAACAAAGAACAAAGGAGGCACGGAAAAGGAAAAGAGAAATACTACCAAGGGCAAGGTTTGCAGCAGGGGCCTCAGCCCGGGCTCACGTTCACATGAGAAGTTTTAAAAGAATATGATGCCCTGGTCCCACCCTCAAAGATTCTGCTGTAATTGGTCTGGATGCAGCCTAAGCATTGGGATTCGTAAAACTTTTCAGATGATTCCAGTGAAGCCAAAGTTGAGAATTGTTGCTTTACAGTTTTTTCCCTGCTACCTTTGTTTAGCAAAAAAGATGTGAGGTTTGTATGGGGGTGAAAACTGTGGTTGTAAAACGGAGCATCCAGTGAGCCCAAATGGGACTACAAAACCTTATTTTCCATGTTGCTACGCTCCTGGGGACATTGGAGATGTTGATCTGATTAAAATGTAAAGTTTTTAATAAAACAGCTTTTTGCCTTGCACTTTGGTTTTTGATGGCATAGACGTAAATTCAATAGATCTAGATAATAAATGATTGCAAGCCCTCTGGTGTTTAATATGCATGTAAAAGTTTATGGTTTATTGAAATGTGAACTACCAAGGGTCTCCTACCCCGCAAATGGAGTCTTTAACTGCGTGCGGACCAGCTTCTGGTAGTAGAGAGGGCAGTTCTTTTTTCTCTTTGTGTTGCAGGAATTGGGTTTGTGAGTTTTCACGATTTCCACATACGTAAAATCTCAGTCATAATGTTGCATTTCTATTAACTTTGTGGATTACAGTTGTGTGTTCTGGCATGACTTCCAGCAATAGTCCCCACACTGTTGAAGTCTTGCTGTTTGACACTGACCTATAAAATGTGTTATAATGATCTAAAATAAGGGAAAGGAAGGAAAAATAAAACCAGCCACAAAGGCATTTCAAAATGAGGTAAGATTTAGAATGGCTTTGGCACGTGTAGTGTTCTATAAAGTCCAAGAAGCAGCCTTTCTTTTATTTTTAAAGGATACTTGCAAATAAAACAGTAATATTGATAAGATAAAAGACTGGAGATTGTGAGTCCATAGCAAAAGAAATCTTACATAGAAAGAACCAGGAAGCCATTTGTTTAGAGTTTACCTTGTACATACTATAGCCAAGTGCCGGCAGTCACAGAAATCTCTAGGCTGTGTCTTCACCACGAGCATGTAGTTATATAAAGACATCTGAGGTAGTAGTAAGGACACAATACAACTGGCACATGCTTGGTAACCAGTTGAATGCCTAAAAATAGTATCATCAACATTCTTCCAAAGAACAAGCTTACACATGCAAATTCAAAAATAAAATGTCCCAACCACCGCCTCCTACCAAACCAGATCCCAGGGCCACCTGCAAAGAAGATGCCTATTTCAAGTCCAACAAACATCTTCCAGACGTGTGTATGCCACAGACTTTTTGCGTTTTCAATGAGATGTATAGAACCGTCATTAAGAGTTCAGCTTTAGAGTCAAGTAAAGATGGTTTTGACTCCTTGCTCTGTTACTTACTACTCTGTGTGACTACATTAGGTACTTATCCTCTTGAAGAATCAGTTTCTTAATTAGAAAGTCAGAATAATAATATGTACTACTTTGTAGGATTGTTGTAAAGTCCAAGGGAAATCATGAAGAGCCGAGTCAGTTGCACAGGACAGATTGGCTACTCTATCTGAGCAGCTGCAATGGCCACATTCTTATGGAGTTACCTTAGACCTGCCACCCAATGGATGTTGAATATAGGGGAAAAAGAAAAGCAAAAATCCTTCCAATTTTTTGCATTATATATGTGCTTTCCTTGTTATATCATTATCTTTGTTGCCAGCATTCTCTTTTGTGTTTATTCAATGTTTTTTACCCAAAACTTTTATTTTGGGTAGTAAATTTTTAGACCCTGGGTCATTTTCTGCATTTTACTAGTTATCTAGTAAACTAGAAAACTAATACTAGTTTCTCAACCAGAGAAATGCTAAGTTTAATAACACAGAGAGATAGAAAGAAAGAGAGAAAGAGGGGGAGAGAATGTTCTGGGTTAAATTTTAGTAAAGTAAAATACTTGTAATTTCACACCTCCCAAAACTAGGATAGAAGCTGAAGCTGGGATGATGGGGAGTGGGCCAGCTATGTCTTTTCTACTCTCGACCACCTTGCATTTATCATGTGGTCATTTACAGAAGTAAATGAATGAATTTGTTGTGCTCTGTTCTGTCCTTACAAATATTTGGGTGAACTGACAATCTTACTCTGAATAGTTACATTCCTAAGGAAGTCATTAATATTTGTCACAAAAATATTGGCTACAAGGGCATCTGAAACATTCACCATTTCCAAAGTAGTTTACCTGTGCATACAATTGCCAGTGTGTTAGCTGCAAATTTTATTGTAAATAGAGTAGTTATGAGGACTTTTTGGCTACTAAGCTCTGGGGCCCCTTCCCTTATTGGGGGAATTTTCCACTATGTGAATCATAATTGGAAGTGGAATGTCACTTCTCAGAAGCCCTGAATATCCTTGTTTTCTCAGACCCCTAGCAACTGATAGGGACCTAAACTCAGCTCCACAGATGATCACCATAAGGTTATAGGGTCTGAACTAAGTATGACACAAGGAGAAGAGACAGTTGACAACATCCCCCTGAATCAGGGGAAGTACTGATCTCTGATGTCCAGTTCCTAGAGAGACATGAGAGTCAGTCACACAGCCAAGTGTTTGTCTTCAGTGCTGTGACATCTTGTGAACTCTGACTAAATTCTCACCTGGTACACTCCTTATGTCTCTACCTGTTTTCTGCCTGGTGTATTAGTCCATTCTCACGCTGCTATAAAGAAATACCTGAGACTGGGTAATTTATAAAGAAAAGAGTTTTAATTGGCTGACTGTTCTGCAGGCCATACAGGAGGTATGACTGGGGAGACCTCAGGAAACTTACAATCATGGTAGAAGACAAAAAGGAAGAAGGTACATCTTACACAGTCAAAGAGAAGGAAGAGAGAGACAAGGTAGGTGCCACACACTTTTAGACAACAAGATCTTGTGAAAACTCACTATCACAAGAACTTCAAGGGGGATGTCCACTCCCACGATCCAATAACCTCCCAGCAGGCCCCTCCTCCAACACTGGGGATTACAATTCAACATGAAATTTGGGTGGGGACACAAATCCAAGCCGTATCACCTGGAGTTCCAGACTTTTTGTTAAGTCTGTAATCTACAATTAAGTTCTTACACAAAGTTGGTTTGTATTGTTTTCAATCAAGATCCTTGGCACCCATCGTGAGGGTGGATGGGTTTTCATGAGAGATGAATAAGGGCATATGACCCTTTTAAAGCAACCAGTCTTTTAAAATCAATCAGTTATTATCCTCATGTAATAACACTAGCCATGGTCATTGTTCACCTTTATATCCTATAATCCACAGAATCCCTAGCATGGAATGAGTGCTCAATAAATATTTTTGTTGAATAAATAAATGAAGAAAATGTAATAATTAAAATTAACTCACTAAATGAGCTTGACACCAGACTGGACATGAAAAAGACAAGTGGACTGGAAGAGACCTGAGTAGAAAATTTTCAGGCTGCGGCAACGGCAAAGATATGTAAGTTTGCGGCTTACGTCCCCGTGAAATGTCCAATCTAGCTAAGAAGAGGAGAATGACATCCAAAAAACAATTTACAAACAATAAACGACAGGATTGCATATAAATAAGGGGTAAACGAAGAAAAGTGATGGAAGAATGTACGTAGTGTATATTTTTGACATTCCTCCTTTAGTGTTTGTCAAATTATCCCTCATTTGCCAAGCATAAAGATGTGGGCAGGAAATGATCCAGAACAGAATACCCATGTTCTGTTCTCATTGTATTAGTTTTAAATGATGACAGCTGAAGCATCCATTCTCTGGGATCTGTGTATCAACAGAGCCATAATACCAGGTTTGTCAGACAAAATTGAGGTTTAGTTCATAAAAGATTATTGTGCTCTCTAATTAGAGAGGTTGAGGAACTAGAAACCCTGTTAAATAACATCCCTGATCCCAGCTAACCTCTGTGGAAACCAATGAGTCCCACCGAGAATACCATTGTTTCTGTGTGTACCAGCCGGGCAAACTAGGATAATTTAAGGAGGATTTAATGCAGAGGCTGTTTTCAAATGTTATGAGAAAATCAGAAGCATTTAAAATACCGTGGGGGTGTTACCTTCTCAAGGGGAGAAGTGGATGGAATGACTGCCAAGAACTAGAAGGAGAAAGTCACGTAGAGATGGCCACCTAGCAGGAAATGTAATCTTGAGTCAAGGGAGTCAGCCTTCCTGAGAAAAGTATGCTGAAAGGGAGCTTCCAAAATAAACCCCTTGACCTGATCTCCTCCCTAACTCATTGAATAAACCTAAGCAGAAGCCAGAGGGCAAAAAAGGCTTCTGGCATTCATTTAGATCAGCCTCTAGAGGAAGATAGCAGCGTGGAAGAGGTTGAAAATTAATTTGGAAGGGAAAATGAACATTATCTAACATATTATAAAACATAGTTTACAAAGTAATATACCCCTTACCTAATTTGGAGGATACGTGAAGATTTTCCTACGGGTATGTGGCAAGAACAGCTTTAAGTCTATCAAGTTCCAGATACTCCAGCTGCATATGTATTCTTTCCTAATATTAATCTGCCTGAGAATATGCCTTTGGTTGGGGCAAGTATGCCTTTGGTTCTTTCCTACTATCTCTTTTTACAAATGAAATGCCCTTATTCACCTTAAAAAAAGAAAAGACATAACTTACCTATCTGGAACTAAAGGTTTGTCTCTTATCCATACTTATGTATTACCCTGACCTATGAAAACTTTTAAAGTGACAAAGCTGCAATTTGAAAGAATTTGTTAACTCTTATCAAAATTTATGATGTATTTCATTTATTGTGATGGTGTTCCAACACATTTGCAACGGTTACTCAAACCAGAAGAATATTTTTCAGCAGTTACAGCAGTGATTCTCTCTGTATATTATAATTACTTGCAGAGACTTAAAAGATATCTCAGTGCCAAAGCTGCACCCCAGATCAATTAAGTTACAATCTCTAGGGTCACGACAAAATTATATCAGCAATTTTTAAACGTCCCCGGGTTATTCAAATATACAACACTGAGAAATACAGAATTATAGATTTAATGAATTAGAGACTATTGATAATTTTAAAATGCTTTGAAAATATTGTGTGTGTCCATTTTGTTTCAGAAAAATATTGCAGAGTGATCCATAGACATTTAAGTAAAAATTATGCCACATTAGGATCCTAAATTACATAGGATTCCTATGGAGGAAGCAGAATAAAATATGGACACAAGTCACTTCAAAGAACAAAAGGAACAATGTAAAATTTCCAACATTGTAGAGCTTTTTTTAAAAAAGGATAATAGTGTTTATCGAATCATTTTCACATTGCGCTAAGATAGAGTAGCTTCCAGCAGACCATGTTTCTGATGAAGCAACTAAAAAAAACTAAGTAAAATACAAACAAAATTCTCTTAGAGGTATCAAAGATGTATTAAAGCTCATGTGCCTTAATCCCAGAGGAAGGGAAGAATGACCTAACATTGACTGAAACAGAAGAAGGCAACATCATCCAGAACCTCTGTACTTCCTCTTACACAGTCTTCCATTCACTCAAAAATTGCTAAGCAGGCCAGCAAAGCTATGGAGACAATAAATAGATCAGATGTTGATTTTCAGAGGTAAGGAAGGAAGGAGGAACACATAAATGAAACACAGAGGATTGTTAGAGAAGTGAGACTATTCTGCCTAATACTATACTGGTGGGTACAAATCATTATACATTTGTCAGACCCATAGAATAAACAACACCACGAATGAACTCTAATGAAAACCATGGACTTTTGGTGATAAGGATGTCAATGTACATTCAATGATTGTAACAAAAGTACAACTCTGGGTCAGAATGTTAATAGTGGGGGACACTGCATGTTGGAGGGGCAAGGGGAGAATGATAACTCACTGTTCTTTCTTTTCAATTTATTTTTTAGAGAAAAAGTTCTCTAAAAAGTAGTTTATTTTAAAAGACTGGTGAGCATATCAAGAAATGAGACCAACAAGCAAATAAAAGAATTATAGATGGCCCACTTATTGAAGTATTAGACTTTAAAATGTATGTGATGTACATGTTCAAGAAAATAGATATTAAAGTGGAGAATTTCAGTGGAAGCTAAAATATATTTTAAAACATCAAATGGAAATTATGAAAGTGAAACCTTCAATATTTTAAATAAAAAACTCAATAGAGTATTTTGACAGCAGATTGGACTACAAAAAAATGAGTGAACTAAAAGATATAATAATAGATATTCTAGAGAGACAGAGGAAAAAAAGAGATACCTGGGGCATAATGAAATTGGTCTACAGGTGTAAACACACCTCCAGGATGAAAATTCTTCCTCCAGAATGAAAAGAGCTACAAAATAAAGTAGGGTTAATACATAGAAAATTACATACAGGCATATTACAGAGAAAAAAAACTGTTAAAATCAAAGAAAAAGACAAAAATTTAAAAGCAAGCCAAAAACAAAAATATGTTATCTTCAGATGACCTACAATAAGATGGACAGCTGACTTGTCTATAGAGGGCAACAGAACAACACGATTACAGTATGGGAAGAAAACAACTGCGATCATAGACGTCTATACCTGGTAACAATATCTGTCACAAAAAAAGACAAAATGAGAAATTTTTAGCCATGCAAAAATAGACAATTCATCACTAGCAGATGTGTACTGAAAGAAATGCTGAGAATTTTTAAAGCAAAAGGAAAAATAATAACATTTTCCCTCTTCCCCAACCAAAGGAAGAAAACAGAACATAAGAGGGAATCAAAACCAATACAGATTGATAATACAAAAGAATATTCACTATATAGAACAATAATAATAATGAGTTGTGGTGTCAAAAATATATGTGGAGTTAAAATTTCTGGAAAAGTCACATAAAAGGCAGGAGGAAAGTAAATAAAGTGTTCCAACATACTATCTGGGAATGGATAAATATACTAATTTATATTAAGGCTATAAAGAATTCAAGATACATGCTATAATCTCTAGGGTAATCATCAAAAAACAATATAAATGTATAATTAACAATATAATAAAGCAATGAAATGGAACAATAAAAATATTTAATACAACAAAAAGCAAGGAAAGAGAGAAAGGAAATTTAGAAAGTAAAAACTGAAGTGTATAAAAATTGCATTAATGTAAGAAGGTAAATACGCCAAATAAAAGACAAAAATTATCAGGCTAGATTTTTTAGAAAACGGATTCTTCTTCTAAAAGCCATACATTAGATACAAGGCCATAGAAAAGTTGTTAGTAAACGAATGAAAAAGATAACATGGTAACAATAACCAAAAGAAAACAGTATAGCTGGTGTAGCTATACTTATATCATAGTAGCCTTTAAATAAAAAGGCAAGAAACATTATGAAAAATAGAGATAGTTTATAAGATAAAAGGGTTAATATATCAGGCAGTTAAAAATTCTGTATCAGGCTGGGCATGGTGGTTCACGCCTGTAATCCCAGCACTTTGGGAGGCCGAGATGGGCGGCTCACCTAAGGTCAGGAGACCAGCCTGGCCAAAATGGCGAAACCCTGTCTCTACTAAAAATACAAAAATTAGCTGGGCATGGTGGCATGCGCCTGTAATCCCAGCTACTCAGGAGGCTGAGGGCAGGAGAATTGCTTGAACCCAGGAGGCAGAGGTTGCAGTGAGCCAACATCGTGGCACTGCACTCCAGCCTGGGCAACAGAGCAAGACCCCATCTCAAAACAAAACCAAAACAAAATGTTCTATATCAGTATACATACAGCCTCATAGTACAAAAAGCAAGTTGAAAAAACTAAAAGGAGAAATAGAAGTGGATGACTGACTAACATCGATCTCTCACCATTTGCAAATTAATCAACAACAAATTAATGATACAGATCTGAACAACACAATTAAAAAACTTAACTGCATATATAGAACAATGTACTTTAAAAATAATTCACATTCCTTTCAAGTACACATAAAATATTTACCCATATCAACTATACTTGGCTATAAAATAAACCTCAAAATATTTAAAAGGATTAAAATCACTCAGAATATATTATCTGAAATTAAGCTAGACATTAATAATTATTCAATAAGATTTCCTTTTTGTAAATTAAGCACATAATTCTAAATAATCCAAAGAGGAAATCACAATGAAATCAGAAAATATTTTGAAATGAATGATAACAAAAATACGGCATTATTTTTTAAACTGAATAAATATAAAAATATTAATTATATGAAGTTGTAGGATGCATATAATAATGCTGAGAGAAATTATAGCTTTAAATACATAGAGTAGAAAAGAAAAAAGAATGAAAGTCTGTAATGTAATTATTATGAAAGGTTAGACAAAGGATAAGTTAAACCCACAAAAATTAGTAGGAAGGCAAAATAATTTTTTAAGTAGAAATTAATAATATTGAAAATATATAATAGAGTCAACAAAAGTACTTATTTAATAAGACTAATAAAATTAATAAACTCCTTACAAGAAAAGTCAAGAAAAAATAAAGACTAGGTGCCGTGGCTCATGCCTGTAATCCCAGCAATTTCGGAGGCCAAGGTAGGTGGATCATTTGAGGTCAGGAGTTCGAGACCAGCCTAACCAATATGGTAAAACCCCAATTCTACTAAAAATACAAAAAAATTACCCAGGCATGGTGGTGTATGCCTGTAATCCCAGTAACTCAGGAGGGTGAGGCAGGAGAATCACTTGAACTCAGGAAGCAGACGTTGTCTCAAAAAAAAAAAAAAAAGAAAGAAAGAAAGTGGAAAGTTACATATTACCAATATTATGAATAAAAAATGGGATATTACCACTGATTTTTTAGACATTAAAAAAGATAATAAGAGAACTTCTTGTTTCAGTTTCAAGTAAAAAGCCTAGAAGTTGTCGCTTCCATCCTTGCGACAACTACAAAAATACACTAAATAAACTGAAAATAAATTACTTTTCTTAGACCTATCAGAAAACTAAGGTTGCAAGACAAACTGCTACTATGAAATTTGATGAGATAGGTGAATACAGAGAATCACAGTTGAGATCAGCTCACCTTAAGCAGAAGCCACGTGGAGCCATAAATTGGAGGAACACTTAATTGATGAGGAACTGCTATGGTCTGCATGTGGACTAGCTTAAGACTGGGTGAACTTCTGGAGACTCATCAAATTCTCACGGTGAAGAACACAGAAAAATCTCCTGACGTTCCAGGAAGAGAGAGGGCAAAGCAAGCATTTTGAAATATGTTACTACATAGGTAATTGTTTGTTCAAGATAATAATAGTAAAGTGTATTGGATAATTATAGTAATAGATAACCTAAAATAAATGACAGAAATGCTGTGAAAGAAAAAAGGGAAGTATTGGGACTACTCTGTTACAAAGTACCTGTACTACCTGTGAAGCAGTACAGTGGTATTTGAGAGTGGATTTAGATTCGTTATAAATTTATCTTGTGAACTCTAATATAGCTATCAACATTTTTAAAAATAATTATAATTTGTATGGCAGGAAAATAAAGAAAATGGAATCATTTAAATGCTTCATTAAAACCAGAGAAGGCAGAAAAAAAGGAGAGGGAAAAAAAAGAAAGAACAAAACAACAAATAGAAACAAGCTATATCTGCCACATTAAACCAGCTATATTATGGTAGCTATTAAACCAGTTAAATCAATAATAATTTATAATTTGAATAGTTTAAATATACCAAGCAGAGAGTATCAGAGTTGATTTTTTAAAAACCACTTTTAATGTAACTCTATGTTACTTGTAAGAATCCCACTTTAAATATAAGTACACAGATAGGTTAAAAACAATATATCATACTAATACTCAACAAAAAATCTGGATTAGCTACAATAATTTCAGAGAAAGAATACTTCAAAACAAGGAAAATTATCAGGGATAAAGAGGGTTGTTTTATAAGAATATATAGATCAATACTTTAAGTAAACATAGCAATCCTTAATATGCATGCACCTAACAAGACAGCCTCAAAATATGTGAAGTGAAAACTGGTAGTACTTCAAGGAGAAACAGACAAATGTACTATCATGATTGGAGACTTCAACACTCCTATTTTAGTAATTGATACACCCAGTAAGCAGAAAATCATTAAGGATACAGTTTAACTGAACAGTACTATAAACTGTAACTAATTGACATTTATACAATACTTTATCAATCAACAGCCAAATATGTATTTTTCTCAAGTGTACATGGAAGATTCACCAAGACAGACCATATTCTGGGCCAGAAAACACATCTTAATAAATTTAAGAGAATAGAAATTATACAAGGTATTATCTTATACCATGACAGAATTAAACTAGATAGCTGGAAAAGAAGCACAAATATTTGGATATTAAATAACTTCTAATACAATATGTCTAAATAATACATGGATTCAAGAAGTTTTAAGAGAATTTTTTAAATATTTCAGACTAAATAAAGATAAAACAACACAAATCTGTGGGATGCAACTAATGTTGTGCTTAGGAGGGTAATTATAGTATTAAATATGTGTTAGAAAAGATCTAAAATCAATAATCTAAGCTTTCACCTTAGAACACAAGAAAAAAAAGGAATAAGTCCAGTTTAATTATGATAAAAATATCAGAAATATTCTAATAGAGGGGCATACTATAATCTATCTGACTAGTACTGCTCAAAACTGTCAAAGTGATCAAAAAACAAACAAGAAGTCTACAAAACTATCACAGCTAAGAGGAGCCTAGGGAGACATCACAACTAAGTGTACCATGGTATTCTAGACAAGATCCCAGAACAGAAAATAAATATTAGGTTAAAAACTAAGGAAGTTTAAAGAAACTGTGGGCTCTAGTTAATAACTCTGTATCAACATTAGTATGTTAATTATAAGAAACATACCATGCTAACGTAAAATGTTAATAATTTAAAAAACTATGTGTGGGGGTACATAGGAACTCTCTATAATCTACTTAATTTTCCTATCAATCTAAAACTATTATAAAGTGTACAGCCTCTTAACAAAAAGAGATAATAAGAGAACATTATTAATACTTTTAAGATATTTAAAAGTTTAAACGAATCTATAAAACCTCAGAAAACACAAATTACCAAAACTAACACAAGAAGAACATCTGAATATTCTTACATTTATTAAAGAAATTGAATCTGTATTTAAGAACTTTCTGACAATGATATCTCCAATTCCACCTGGCTTTATAGATAGGTTCTCCAAAATATTTAAGAAAAAAAGATACAAATCTCACACAAATTTTTAATGCCCTCATTATATAAGTAATTAAGGAAATAATTGTTTAGTAACTGTGGGCATTAAAACTGTGATTTCAAAATATGAGAAGGCCACAGAGCAAAATTGTAAGCCAAACTCTTAAGGACAAAAAATTTTAAAATCCTTGAAAATATTAAGAAATTAAATCTAGATACATATCATATATATACATATACAATGACAAGATAATTTACTATTTTAACAGAAAAAAGGAGGAAAGTTACATAATCAACTCAAACTCAATAAATGCAGAAAATAATATTTAATTGAATTTAGTACTACTTCATGATTTTAAAAAACTGAGTAAACTATGAATAGATAGAAATTTTCTTATTCTGACAAATAATTATAAAAACTATGGCAGACAAATTTAATCATTTTGTATTGAAAGCTATCACCATGAGATTAGAATAAGTCAAAGATACTATCACATTTTCTTTTCAACTCTGTATTTAAGGTCTTATCCATTTTGATAAGAAAAATGGAATTGTAATAAATGGGAAGAGAGAAATAAAACTGACATTAGGAGATAATATGATTGCATGCATATAACTCACTTCACAATTTAAAAATTATTAAAATTTAAAAGTAAAAATCAATTTCCAAGGTGGCTGGCTATAAGATTAATATACAAAAATTAAGTATATGTTTATATTTCAACAATAAGAATATATTAAATCTTAAAAAGCTATAATTTATTAGTTATAAGTTTAAAGAACTATATTTACACATATTTCTCTACATTAAAAACTACAAAACATTGTTGAGAAAAATTAAACAAGATTTAAGTAAATGGTGGACACATCATTTTCATGAGTTAGAAGATACAATAGTATAAAGATACTCCCAAATTAATCTAATATATAATATGTATCACAATATATAATCTCAATCAAAATTCCAAATAGGGTGTAGACATGTGTGTGTATAGTGACCAGAAGATTCTAAATTTTGTATAGAAATTTAAAGGATCGAGAGTAGCCAAAGCAATATTGAGAAAGAATTATAAATATAGGAATCACCACATCCCATTACAAATCGATAGTGATTAAAATGACATGTATCTGTACAACAACAGCCAAATAGAAAATATAGCCATAAATATAAGGTTGCCTAATTTATGGCAAAGATGGCTTTGCAGTGTTATGGAAATAAATGTCATTTTAGTAAATATTCCTGGGTTAATTGTCTATAAAGTAGGGGAGAATTACTCTTACTTCTGCCTCACACAGTACACAAAAGTCAATTCAAATTGATTTTTACCTAATTAATTGTGTAATAGAGTAGTAATTTTATATTATATTGGGATTATATTTATATTTATGTGAGTGCTGAAACAATATAACTTCTAGAAGAGTACTTGCAAGAACATTTTCATAATCTTGAGTGGGCCGAAATTTCTTATACAGGATATAAAAGGTACTAACTATACAGGAAAATAGTTAAAAATTGGTACACATTAAAATTAATAAGTTGTGTATATAAAGACATCACTAGTAGAGTGAAATTGAAAGTCAAAGAATGAAATAGGATATTTGCAATATGTACATCAGACAAAGAACTTATACAGAGACTATAAAAGAGCACCAACAGATCAATAAGAAAAAGACTCACCCAACAGAAAAATGGAAAGAGACTTGAATATACTCCTTACGAAAAGAGGATACCCAAAAAAACAAAAACTACTTTAAAAGTACTCAAATTTTATACTCACCAGAATAGGTAAAATGAAAAATAAACAGAGACTGCCAAAAGACATGAAACAGCTAAAACTCTCATACACTAGTAAAAAGATAATTTGGTACAAATACCCCCCAAAATGTCTGGCAATAGCTAATAAAGCTGAATATATGCATGACCCTATCTTCCAATAATTTCACTGTTAGACATATAACTAGCATAAATGTTTACATACTTCACAAAAAGGCATGTGTACAAATATGCACAGCAGCACTACTCATAATGGCCCCAAATTGAAAAGAATTAAAATGTACACTAAAAATGTAATAAATAAATTGCAATATATTCCTACCAAGGACTATAAGGAGAATGGAGTATTTGTACTCCCAACAATAAATTCCATAAACTTAATGCTGAGCAAAAGAAGCCATATTCAAAAGAATAACTACTGTATAATCCCATTTATATAATGTTTAAAAACAGGAAAGTAATATATGATACTAAAGTCACAATAAAGGGTACCTATGTGGCAGAGGACAGCCTTAAAAGGAACAAAGAAGAACTTCTTGAACTGTTTGCTGGTTACATGAGTGTCTTAACTCTGTGGAACCAGTGGGATGTACACTCATAATGTGCTATATTTTTGAATGTTATAAGTCAATCAAAAATTTGTTTTCAAATGATAACTATGGTATTTTGATGTCATTCGTATCTTTCAAAAAATGAAGTAATGGCTCCATTTTTCAATGTCATTCATTTATAAAACACAGGAAAACGACATCCATTGTAATCATTTATAGTGCTAGTAAAAAAATTTAGATGTTAACTTAAAAATTTATGAAAGAGTATGTATTTTTTTCTTTAAAATCTTTGAATATATCTCTGAGAATAAAGTTTATTGACCATTACTAAAGTGTGTGAAACTCAGTAGAAGAGGCTGAACCTTACGTACTTAGGTACTGTTTTAAGAAGGAGTTGTGAACATGTATCTACTTCCCAAATAGGGATCCAGTCAGCAAAAATTAGAGTATACTTACAAACGATACAAGTAGAAAAAATTCTCTAGCTAATGAAAAGTTTTAGGTAATTTAATGGTTGTATGTCACACCAGCAGAACTCTGGGTTGTCAAATATACACACTATGGAGCAGTTGGTCACATATGTGCAGAAGTCTTTGCTAGGATCAGCAATGTTTTTTTTTTTTTCCTGTCCCTCCATGTTAGTAAAAGAAATGGAGACAACAGTAATAAGAGGTGAGAGAATTAACCTTTGCTCCAATCATTTTTAGTTTTACAGTAAATTGTTCCCTGTTACGCAGATGAGGCAATGTCTTCAGTTCCATCTTTGGGCATATTTGGAGACAAAGCCAATTACTTGTTCTAATTCTTTTTCTTCTGGAACTTTCTAAGTCTAGCTCTTGGATCATGGCACTCTGTTCTTCTTCTCTCTTCCTGTGCTTGAAATCTTCAAGAAACTCTCCACATAAAAGCTACTGGCCAGTTTTAGATCTGCCTCTTTGCTGATATCCTTTGTTCTTGAAGACTCAAAATCGCTCCCCTCCTCTCCCCTCATTCCTTCACCAAGGATTGTGATCTTGTCTAGTTTTTCCGGTTTCCACCTCATCCATTGTGCTGTTCTTCTTCTATGTATTGTCAGTGCCCTGCTTCCAATCAATTCTTCCCTTTTGTTTTAACCTCAGGCCAAGGTTTATTCCTCCTCAAAATTTTTGTCTCGTTTTTGTTATCCCCTTGAGTACCAGACTTTGCTGTTAATCTTTCTGAAAGAATAGTCTGAGCTTAGAAACATCACGTCCATTCCAAATATTTGCTATATAAGTTAATGCTGACTGGATCCTGCCCTCTAATTCCACAGAAACTCTCATGAGAAAGTTGTCAATGACCTCACAATGGGTGATTCCAAAAACCTATTCTAGTCCTAGTTTCTTTGAGTCACCTTTGTCACCAGCCTCTCCTCCTTGAACATTTTTCTCTCTCATTGACTCCTTTTATGACTTCATCACTTCTTCTTGTTATCCAGCCATGTAAAAGCGGGAGCTCCTTTGTGCATTGTGCTGAGAATGTCTTTGTGTACCCTCCCCAGCCCTACTCTTTTTCTGCTCATCATCCCATTCATTCCCATAGTGTTGGCCTGACATATGTAAACTCCAAGTAGATGTTGTCAGTGAGATTTGGAGCCTCAACAGGATGCTCTTGAGTAATATCTGTTGACTCCTAAATTACTTACATATTTATTCACTTTACAAGATGATGTTTATATGGTTTTTTGTTTCTGTTTTCGTTCGTTTGTTTTTTCGAGGCAGGGTCTTGCTCTGTCACCTAACCTAGAGTGCCGTGGTGCAATCATGGCTCACGGCAGCCTCAAATCCCTGGGCACAAGCGTTCTTCCTGCCTCAGGCTTTTGTGTAGCTGGGTCTTTAGGCGCACATTACTGCACCCAGCTAATTTTTGTGTGTTTCTTGTCTTTTTTATTTTTTTGGTAGATATGGGGTTCTACCATATTGTCCAAGCTGGTCTCAAACTTCTAGGCTCAAGTCATCCACCCATCTCCACCTCCCAAAGTGCTGGGATTATAGGCTATATATGGTGTTTTGCTTATATGTTTTCAATTTTAAGGTACCCAAACGCAAGCGCCATGCATAACTAACTTTTCACATTTTAGAAATGATGATGGTGGTGATTTTAAAGCTTCCTCTTTCTTACCTTGTTGACTCACAATGTCATCTGAAGGGGCCATTATTTTTTCCTGATTATCCTGACTTTTTACCAGGGAGTTTGTCTCTTCCTGCAATGGCAACACATGTGAAGCCAGTCAGAAAAGAAACAGTGCTTCCCTAGCAGCGTGAATCAGCAGCCACAAGTTAGCATTTTGGAAATAGTTTTGGCAGTGAGGGAAATTATCCTGAGCTAATTGGTGCTGTTATCTCTGAGTGGAAAGAAGGAGTCATCTGAGGGTGGGGTGGGGCAGAATGAAATCAGTAGAGGGCTAGCAATTAGGCCAACTCAGCAGCAGCATGGGATAGAAGCAAATATTCTGCTGAAATTGAATGTGACTTAGAGCCAGAAAATTCCTGGGAAACCACATTTACCAAACCTCTCATTTCACAGATAAGAGGTCCAGAGAGGTTGTTATTTCATGAGTTAAACAAGTAAGTCAACAGCAGAACTACAGCAGGACTCTACAGCTCCCGTTCCTAGTCCAGGGCTTTCAACTTCACCACTCTGCCTCAAGATGCTTCCATTGCATGATCTGCTGAGGATTACCAGCTGCATCGTCTCTGTGGAGACCTTTTGACTCTTGAGAATTTAAGAAAAGCATTATCAACCAAAGACTCAGCAATATATACACAGAAAATCAACAAGGGCAACATCTTTTCAGAAGCCAAGTGGTCCAAATTGATGTAGACTTTCTCTTCAACCAGAGTCTTAATGTATCCTACTTGAGGGGATGTATGTGTTGATTTGGGTATCTTCCCAGCCTCACAGATCATTGAACTTTGCCTTCTTTCTTACACATCAGTCCACTCTCAGGGCCACAGTCGAGATACCAGCCACTACCAGGAGTTGTCTGTCAAAGTCATTTCAGACTGTTGTGACTAAACAGTATACACTGGGTGGTTATAAACAGTAGAAATATTTCTTACAGTTCTGGATGATGTAAGGTCCAAGATCAAGGTGCCAGCAGTTTCTGTATTTGGCAGAGGCCTGCTTTTTGCCTCATAGATCATGTCTTTTAGATGTATCCTCACATGGTGAAAGGGAACTCTCTGGGGCCTCTTTCATCAGGATACTAACCCCATTCATGAAGGCTCCACCTTCATGACCTAATCACCTCCCAAGAATCCCATCCATCCCCTAATATCATTAGAGTTTGGATGGGGTTAGGTTTTCAGCATATGAATTTTTGAGGGGACACAAACATTCATACCCTAGCATATTCTCTCAGTAAAATTTCACTCTCCAATCTCCACCTCCAATTCTTCCACTTCTCACACTCTATGTCTGTACTGTGACATTTCCAGCCTCATCATGCCTCCCCACCCTCTTAAATTCCTTTGGGTTTCAATTTTCTCACCTAGTTTAGACCACACAGTCAATAATTTCAGCCCTGTGCATCTTTGCAGCATCTTTGTCTCCCACCTTCCTGGTCTCTGGGTGTTGAGTCCAGCAAATCCTTCTGATGTGGTTTGGATCTGTGTTCCCGCCCAAATCTCATGTTAATTGTAATTCTCAGTGCTGGAGGAGGGCCCTCGTGGGAGGTGATTTGATCATGGGGGTGGAGTTCTCATGAATGACTCAGCACCATCCCCGCTCGGTACTGTATACCGAGTGAGTTCTCCCGAGATTCAGTTGTTTAAATGTGTGTAGCAGCAGCATGGGAAAGGTTAGAAACAAATATTATGCTGAAACTGAATATTATTTAAAGCCAGAAACTTTCTGGAAAACCAGGAATTTCCTCTTTCTCTTCCTCCTGTTCCCGCCATGTAATATGGGCTTGCTTCCCCTTCACCTTCCACTGTGATTGTAAGATTCCTGAGGCCTCCCCAGAAGCCAAGCAAATGCCAGAATCATGTTTCCTGTACAGCTGCAGAATTGTGAGCCAATTATACCTCTTTTCTTTATAAATTACCCAGTCTCAGGTATTTCTTTACAGCAATTTGAGGACAGACTAATACACCTTACTTAATCCTATCACATTCATGTTTTCTGCTCCCGACATGTTGAGCTCAGTTGAATAAAATGACAAAATTGTAACCATTAGTCACTGCTGTACATTTATCATTTCTACTCTCACATGGGCCTTCATTACAGCTCAATCTTTTTATTCTCAGCCTCTTTCTTATTTCCTGTATATCAGTGATATCAGAGTTCTCAAATTACCTTTCCCACTTGACTCACATGACTTTCAGAAATGGACCCATTTTGCAGGACACCAAACAAAAAAGGGCCCATTGATGTGCACCCCTTCAACTTCCACCTTCCCACCTCCAATAAACACATCATCACCTTTACCTTCTTTAACCTTCTCTAAAACCTACAGAGCTATTTAGATACAAATACCTGTGACTTTCCCCTTTCACCCACTTCCTCTTTTCTTATTTATTGTACAGAAACATTAAAAATAATCATTTTAATGGGAGAAGCTATATTTCCCTCTTTCTCTCTTTGTACTTGCTAATCTAATGTCTTTGCCTAATTTTTTCTAAGTTACACAAACAGAGAGAGAAAGAGAAACACACACACAGAAACACACGCACACATGAATTTAAGTTCATATGAGCCCATGAAATTAGTGTCTTTACTTAGTAATAAATCATCTTAATAAAGCTCAGGGAAAAATAAGTATTGGTTCATGCTAAGTTTGTTCATGGTGTTTCTACACAACCTCCTAGTAGTCCATTTGTAATAGTTCCACCAGTAATGAAATGCCAGTTATCAGCACTTAACAGTACATAGTTAATCTACTGATATCAAATGAAGTGGGAGTTTTCCAAAATCTCTATCTTTTAATTTCCAAAATTTCTAAATCAGCAAGTCTACTCTGGGGCTACTTTATAAGGTATTTCTGATACATATGAGCCCCAAGTATGTTTCCCAGAATTCATTTTAACTAAGCAGCAACTAGCTGTATGTATGATATTTTCCCCATAAACACCATTTCTATTGGGAGAAATTACTCAGACATTTGCAGATCGGAAAAATTGACATGTTGATGGCCCAGGATGCTGGCAGAAAGCATCTTCTATGTTTCACTTAGGATGGTTGAGAAAAATACAAAGGTATGACATCCCATAAAGAAACCTCAGTATTTGCCCCTCCTTATCAAGTAAACCTAAGTGTTCACTTCATTATCTCTTGACTTACATCTAGGTTACATCTAGGCTGTCATTAAGCAAAACAAACAAACAACAACAACAACAAAACAAAACAAAAAAAAACAGACTACAAGGAGATCCAATGTACTTAATACTTGGGCTAAATCTCAACTTTTTCAGTTTAGATATTTTCAAATCCCAGGCTGATGGCCACTGTGATGTTGTCTTTCATAAATTTGGAGAAGACACAAACTCAGACTTTTTAAGCCTTCCCTAGGCAGTTGATCCTGACCGTGGAGGCCCTTCATCTGCAGAGAGGAACAGGACAGAGAGAATAAGGGCTTTTGTTATTATGCTTGATCATGATTTGTACATATTACCCTTGGCACATGACATGGTACCCATAGCTGTAATTCTTTCCCAAATTTGTTTGGAGCTAATGGATGATGGCCCCTGAGCCAGGCTGGTCTGGCCCCATGAATGGTGCCTTTTTGCAAAGTTATTTTGCTCTGTGTCAGAAATAACTTTGCGTAACTCATTATTCTTTTTTATTGAGTCTAAATAAAGTTGCATGTCATCTGATAGTTTATGAAGTAATGCACACACGCTCTTAATATGGTGAGCACAAGGTTTAGAGAAACTTAAACATTCAATCTCTTGCCATCTCTCCCTCCCCCACACCAAAAAAAAAAAAGAATAGGGGAAAAGTTATTTTAAGTGGGAATTAATGGGACATTCTAACAGTTTGAGGTAAGGTTTGGGGATTTGTGTGTATATGTACGTGTTTAATATTTTTAAAATAACCAGAAGATAAAAACTTTTGGAAAAGTTAGTAACTAGCGCATTTTGTCCTTTCTATCTGTGTTTCCACTGATGTTGCTGTGGCCCTGAGCACCTCTGTATACCAGAGCCCAGAAAAATAAACGCAACAAATTAAATGTGGCTCCAGTGGTTTGGGACCTGGACCAATAAGTTATCTTTATTAATGTATTCAGGGACAAGGTCTCATTTTTATTACATTGTTTCCTTAATGATAAAGGCAGTAATAGCACTGTACAAAAACACACCAAAGAAATCTCAGGCTTTTGGCAACCAGGTTAATCTCCCAGTGTGTTTCGTTCAGAGTAGGGATTTGGCACAGTTTAACTCACACACTCCTGGGTTTAAAAAGCAGCCCCCTCCCCCTTTTTTCATGCTGCCTCTCTCTGCTTACTCTGACATTTTCTTGGCTTCCACTGAAATTTTGACACATAAATCCCACTTGTCAAATGATATTGTAAAACAAGCATCCAAGTGTCAGCACATGGCCCGATAGTCTGGGGACTAGAGAATAGAATGAGGAACACCTCTACGGCAGCTTTCATCTGCCTCCAGCCACCTGCAAGTAATTTGAAACTCATTTCCAACACAGCTAGGTTATTTGGCCTGGCAACGTACACAGAGCAAAAAGAAAGGGCCAGAGTCGTCAAAACCTATTAACTCTGTTATGAGTAGATAAAACAGTATATTTTTAAAAATCTGCCTCAGACCAATCCATTAGCATTCAGTTAGATGGGCTGAAATCTCTTTCTAGTTGCAAATCCCACCAAACAGCTTTGGCCCATTAAGACATCACATTTGCCAAATACCCCCAGCCTCCGGACTTCACGTTGTTGTACTTGCAAATAGCCGAGCCCCTAATAGGACTTCCGTGATCCTTCTGGAATCTGAATCTGGGACGCTTCCCTCTCATTTGGGGATAAAACAGAGACTCAAAGTCAAGATATGGAAAGTCTCCTATGAAGAAGTGGTTACATTCTTTGCCCACATCCATAAAATATCTGTGATTATTCTTTATTCTTAGCAGGCTTATAGGGATCTCTGTGGAGATTTTGGTTTGGTTTGCAAAGAATGGTTCAAAGTTCATGTGCACCAGTGAAGAGAAAATCAAGGAAAAGAGCTCTAGGGAGGGAAGGAAACCCAGGATATTTCAGGTAATTTCAGGTCCTTGCTTGGCCAAAGTCAACTTAACTGAATATCAGTTTGCTCATCTGTACAAAAGGGCACTAATATCTATCTCAAAAAATGTCAAATGAAATGAGGCAGTTTAGCTAACCTGTTCAGCAAATGTTAGCTTTTATTATCTATTTTTTTAATACTAAGACACAAGCACATGATGCAATCAGAGGTGGTTTTGCTGTAGATTAGTGATGCTGCAGCTCCAGGCCGCATAACTTGCACCCCTCTCACCTGGAAGGAGCCCCAGCAGTGCAGTAAAACATTCATAGAATTGTAAAGTTTGAAGAAGTAAGATATGGTTGTGGTAACAAACTGGTGTTTGAATATCATCAAATTCAAAGAGAATTTAAGGCTCATCCTTGCACAATGAAACTTGAAATAACTTAAATATTACAATTCTTATGCAAAAGAGATGTTTCAAATTTGACGATAATCTTCAACGTTTATATAGCATACCATTAACAAGTTGTAAAGCTAAAAGAATGCTATTAAATAATAATAAAAAATAAACTTTGATCAGCCATGCTAAAGGAAATATTAAATTATCTTTCTTTTCTCACAATAGAAAATAATATAACAAAAGCATTCTAATATGAAGTGATCAAAGAGCATGCAGACAAAAAGTAGGAAAAAGTATTTTATAGGTATGTCATGAAGTTCATTAAAATATGTAATTTTAGGAAGTTTGCAATGTGATAATTATAGTGTTTTTAAATTTTTTCATTTTCTATGATTACCTATCTCATAAAATAATATTCACTTTCATATCACAATTTGAATTTTTTTTTCTCAAAGAGGAATTCCTCCAAATTATATAGGCTTCAAACCCCAAAAAAACCTGGATTTGTTCCTGGGGCCAAGGAACAAGAAAGTGTTTATGAACATAGAAATAATAAACTCCGGCAGGGCACGGTGGCTCATGTCTGTAATCCCAGCACTTTGGGAGGCCCAGGCAGGTGGATCATGAGGTCAGGAGTTCGAGACCAGCCTGACCAACATGGTAAAACCCCGTCTCTACTCAAAATAGAAAATTAGCCAGATGTGGTGGTGTGCACCTGTAATCCCAGCTACTTAGGAGGCTGAGGCAGGAGAATTGCTTGAACCTGGGAGGCAGAGGTTGCAGTGAGCCGAGATCATGTCACTGCACTCCAGCATGGGCATCACAGTGAGACTTTGTCTAAAATATATGTATATATATATATTCTTTATATATATGTTCTATATATAAAGAACAAAGAAGTTTATAGTTTATTTTATATATAATATTTTATATTCTTTATTCTTTACATATACATTCTATATATAGAATATTCTATATATAAAGAATAAAGAAAGTTATAGGAGTTTCTTTTATATATATTTTATATTCCTTATATATAGAATATATAGAAATAATATAAAATATTATATATAAAATAAACTCCTATAACTTCAACCTGCCTGAATATTTTATATTATATGTAAAATAAACTCCTATAACATCAGGCAGGCTGGGCAAGCCCTTGGAAAGACTTGTACTGATTTATTTTGGGATGCTCCTTGTCCTTCCTACCCCTACTCCCTAATCCTGGTTTTTCCTTCCACCTACACTTCAGGCCCTCCTCCCTTCAATGTCACTTAGTAAGGCCCAGAAACCAACACTATTCCCTGCATCTTCCTTCCTTCGCCTCCACCCTGTCTATGCCCCAGTCAATACCCACCTGTGCACACTTATCCTCCCAGACCTTGCTTTAGGTCATGAGAAAAAAAAGCCATTCATATTTTACTATGTGATGGTAAACTGAGTAACTAAACACTAGACCATGTAAATTAACCATACAAACATGTCATCAGTGAGTTTCAAAAAACTCTGAAAGAGGATGTTTAAAAGGAAGACTACGAGCACTTGGAGATTGGAGGGCAGGAGCTACCTGGTGCATCTCTAAATGCCAACGGTTATTCCTCCTCTAGCTTGATGGCAGTCGTTAGAGAGTTATTCCAGAGAACACACTGCAGCTGGTGTGGAGGACTATTTAAAGACGACAGCTGCCTACTTTGTTTCTAGCACTCAGACTCTTCACAAACTATTTCCAAGATGTTTCAATAAGGTAGTCATCCAGAGAAACACCTATAGGCTTTGGAGTACAAAATTTTGCAGACTTCCCACTCTATGTGGAGGCATGGGATAAAACAAACCACCTCTGCACCGATTTCCGACTGCCAGGGCCCTTCCCTCAACAGCCCTGCCCCAGTATGGTAGTGTTCTCATTATTCCACATTATGTCATCATCATCACTCCTGAGGAATAGCATAAGAGCCTGCCCAATTTGGTTGCCAGTCATCTTTTCAACCTTACCCTGCCCACTCTGAACTCCTATTTAAATGGCTCTGCATCCTGGCTGATGGGTGGAGTCACTTGGGAGCATGTGAATAGTATTGCTCCGGGCCTCACTATGGTCATACTGCCGTGAGATGTCAGGGAGATGGGGCTAAGAATATTTTACATGTCCCCAGAAAACGTTGATGATTTGTTTTATTCCTCATTCTTGTCTACACTTCCTGCTCTAGTGGCTGGCTCATCTCATTTGCACCGTTTTACCAGCCTCACTCTTCAATGGTCCTTCTTTTAAAAAAAATCCTCAATCTACCAACCTATCTGAAGGAGATTCTGCTCCAGAGTTTAGGACCCAAACATTCGCCCAGCAAGTCCCCATCATTATGCATCTTGACTGTGACTACTTATGGACTGGAGTTCATTCTGAGACCATTTAAACCACTTCCCACACAACCACCAAACTGATCTTTGCAAAATACACATCTAAGTACACTACTTAGAGCCCATCCCTGGCCTTGTGCCTTTCCCTGGGTTTCAATTCCCTTGAGAACTGGCTTTTCATTTTAGTCACCCTGTGCTCGTTCAGTCTGTCCTCCTCAGTTCTTGACTGTTCCGTTTTATTTCCCCTTCCCCACTAGGTTGGCACACACTGTTCTCCCAATGTTTATTGTTCAGCAAGGTGACTAATCATATTCTTCAAGCCAGTAAAGCCCAGGCAAACAAACAATGAGCACAAAACCTTTAGAACATACTTGGAAATTAAAAAGAAGATATTAAAATAATTATCATAGGAAAAGATCCCAACTTGGTTGGTCTTTCTTCATTATTTGGAGGTTCCATCTAGTTAAGTGCTGACTTTCAAACCCATGCTGTGGCAAGGTGGCTGGGGCTTTATTGATGATCCCAGTAGACACATGAAGCTTAGAGCCTCTTAAGAGAATAGGAAGTGCCTAAATAATCATACTAATGACCCACTGTTACAACCTGAGACAGTTTCTGAAGGAAAGAGACACAGGTATTTCAGGGCTAATAAGAAACGAAGTGACACTTTGGTTAACATATGAAGGACAGGTAAGAAGTTAGCTAGCTGAAGGTGGAGAATGTTCCAGGAGGAAAAGTTCTGTGATGGCTACACTAGTAGTTCTCAACACTTTCTGCATAAGAAAATCATTTGAGAGGCCAGGGGCGGTGGCTCATGCTTGTAATCCTAACACTTTAAGAGGCCGAGGCAGGTGGATTGTCTGAGCTCAGGAGTTTGAGACCAGCCTGGGTAACATGGCGAAACCCCATCTCTACTAAAATACAAAAAAGTAGCCAGGTGTGGTGGTGCATGCCTGTAGTCCCAGCTACTCAGAAGGTGGCAGAGTGCGCCTGTAGTTCCAACTACTCAGGAGGCTGAGGCGGGAGAATTCCTTGAACCTGGAAGGCAGAGGTTGCAGTGAGCAGACTGTGCCACTGCACTCCAGCCTGGGTGACAGAGTGAAACTCTGTCTCAAAACAAAGAAAAAGAAAAAAAGAAAAGGAAAGGAAAGGAGAGGAGAGGAGACGAGGGGAGGGGAAGGGAGGGGAGGGGAGGGGAGGGGAGGGAAGAGGAGAAGAGAGGAGGGGAGAGGAGGGGAGAGGAAAAGAAAAAAAGAAAAGACAAGAAAGAAAAGAAAAAAAAGAAAAATCATCTGAGAAGCTTAACATAGAAGAAGTGTCTGGGCTCAGACTCTGTCCACAGAGATCCCTATTTAACTGGTCTGTGGTAAGCCCAGACAACTGTGTTTTCAAGAGCTCCACAGGTGACTTTTTTCTGTAATTCAAGTTGTAAATACCGGATGTTCAATGCCAGCAGCACCAGCAGGACCTGAGAGATCGTTAAGCATACAGATTCTCATGTCCATTCTGGATTGACTGAATGAGAAACTCTGGAGCTGGGCCCCCAGTATGCATTGTTGCAAGCCCTCCTGATAATGCCAATGAAGACTGCTGCCATAGCACCTATTTATTCTGATGATACAGTCAGTGTTGTGCTGCAGTGAATGCCAGTCTATCTTTGAGAGATGGAGCCCTGTAGTCCTGTGTCAGAGCCTAAGGTTAAAGGACAAACTCAGCTGCACACAAAATCTGCAAGGTAAAGAAGCTACACTGTAGAGCTCTTTGGAGTTAGTAATCTGGCTTCTCCCCTTAGCATCAGTCTCTATACCTCCCTCATGCCTTTCTTGACTATGCCTTGGTCTCTTCCTGTTTGTACATCTATGTACAAATCACCTCCTTAACCAAAACTGATAGGCCAGCACCTGGTGCCAAAGTGTCTCCTGGTTTTCTGAAACACTCTAATGATCTTTTAATTTTGTCTCCATCCCATGTACCATGACAATTCATGGAAGTATCATTTACCCGGGGTCCTGTAGAGTCACTAAGAAAGCAGGGACTCAGATGCAATTAATCTAAGCCAAAAATGTTTTTTCAGTGTCTATGTGTATTGAATTTGATGATGCTGAAGAGCAATAAATGGGATTAACTCAGGGGACAAGTTACCCAGTTTCCATCCCATGGAGGCCAGCCTCGCATCTGGATTATAGCACTGTCATCCCCCACTGCCTGCCATCATTAGGATTCTTGACCAGCCGAAAACAAGGGTCTCCCCTCACTTTGACTGTGCTTCGTAGTGCTCCCCTCACTCTGGTGGACGAGCCAACCAAAAAGAACAGGATGAACTCAGAGGCTTCTAATCTCTACTGGTAACATTTTCCTTAATTTTAAATTTTTTAAATGTCATCATTGAAGCCTTGAGAGAAAGATATTCTAGTCTTGGATCATAAGACTGACTACATAATTGGAAAACCAATGCATTAATCTGCCTTGGGAGTCTATTCTGACATGGATTTGGGGGCATCAGAAAAACCCCAATCATATATGAGTCATAAGAGCCACTGTGTGCATGTGTGTGTGTGTGTGTGTGTGTGTATGTATGAGATGAATATATGAGATGAATACATATATACAAATTAAATATAAGAGATGAATATATATAAGTATATATATATATTTATATATAATATATATAAGTATATATATTATATGTATAATATATATAATATATACTAATATATATACTATATACATTATATGTATAAAGTATATATATATTTATATATATATAAGAGATGAATATATATACATATATATAAAGTACTCTCTCACTCTCGAGAGAGAGAGTACTTTAAGGTAAACCTAACAAAAAAAAGTTTGCGAAGAAAACTTTAAAATATGCCTGAAAGACATAAAAGTAGATTTGAACAAATAAAATCTATATACTTTGTTCTTTTCTAGGAGAACTGAACATCACAATATAGCATTTCTCACCAAGTAAAGTGTGAATATATAGCAATAAATATACCACAGATTTTTTTTTACCTGGAGCTTTTTGTCTCTATCCCATGTACCATAACAATTCATGGAAGTATCATTTACCTGGGGTCCTGTAGAGTCACTAAGAAAGCGGGGACTCAGATGCAAGGTTGATTCTAAAGTTCTTTTTAGGCAAACAAAAATGTACACTTGCCAGGAAAACCCTGGTGTGGATCAGCCACTCCTGTGGGAATGTCACAAAGCCCTTCCTCTGCTTGGTTTCTTCTCTCCAAAGCCCTAAGTCTCTAGGAAGAGGCAATAAACCCTATTGACTCAGAGCACAGGTAGAAACATCTTGTTGCTGGGAAAAGGAGAAAAGAGGAGAACTCTCTAGTCCTGGCAAAGGGGTAAGAAAGAGTTCTGAACCCTGGATTCCATATCAACACTGTTACAGTATTCCTGGAGGAGGGGAAGGAAACACTTCTAGCCAAGATCTGCTGTAGGTAAAAGGTGGTGTTTGACTGCCTGCCTTGAGAAGGAAGCGTGGAAAACTTCACCCCTGAGGCCCAGACACATAAGAACTATCTAAGACTGAGGCTGCATCAGGACAACAGAGAACTCCCCTAGCCCCCAACTCCAGACTAGCAAGAACTGATTAACAAGAAAGAGCAGTCTGTCATTGGGGAAGGAGCAAGACCATAGAGAAAGATCCTCTCTGCAGTACAAATGAATAGAGATGTCTGAAAACTGAGAATGGAGCAAAATATTGAGACAGTATCTCCATCACTCCCACCTGAGTTTTAATCATAAAGCATCACTAGAAGAAATTTAATCAAAGCAACAAAAAACTCAAACGTAGCTCAGATCCTGACTAAAATGACTCAATTTTCTGCTGTAGCTGTCTGAAAGGAGGTATGCCTACTTCCAGGCATACAAGCTATTTATATCAGTCTCCTGTTTTACACAAATATATTTCATATTTAGTAAAAAATCATGAAACATGTAGACATAGAAAGGCAGGATGAGAAACATTATTAAGAGACAAAACAATTAATTTAACCAGAGCAAGAGATGACCTGGCTATGAAACTATCACACAGCAATGTTAAAATAACTATGACTAATACATAAAACTTCTAGTGTATCTGACGGAAAATATTGACCACGTGTACAAACAGGTGGGAAACTTCAGCAAAGTAATGAAAACTAAAAGAAGGACTTAACTAGAAGTGCTATATATAACAAATGTGGCATAGAAATAAATATATACGAGAGGAAGACTGTCGTCAACGTGGTTAGGAGTAAACTTGATCTGAGGGATGAGCCACTGAACTTAGAGACAGTTCAATAGAAAGCACCAAAATGGAACACTGACAAAGATATTATAAGAAAAAAAAACCTACTTTTCATAAAAACACATGAAACATCTTCACCAATTATTAATAAATCAAATTCAGCAATTTATAAAGAAGATAAGATATCACGACTAAGTGAAGGTTTATCACAAAAATGTAAAGTTGGTTTAATATTTGAAAATCAATATCTCCATCATATCAATAGGTGAAAGGATTTAAAAAAAATCTTAATGGATGCCAAAGAAAAAATTTGACAAAATTCAACTTCCATTCATGATTTTTAAAAATACTCTAAGAAAACTAGATATTAAAAGGAATTTAATTGTTGATAAAAGGCATCTATGAAAAATTTACAGCTAATACCTCCATTCAGAGTGAAATCCTGAAAGCTTTCCACCTTAGTATCAGTAGCAAAGCAAGAATATATTCTTTTATGGCTCCTGTTCATAAAAGATCTAGCCAGTCTCATAAGACAAGAGAAAAAAATGACATACAGATTTAAAATCAAGAATTTATAACTGTCTTTTTCATAGATTATATGATTGTCTACATAGAAAAACCCTAAGAATTTATTAAAAAGCTACTAGAACTGGTAATTGAATTTAGGAATGTCAATATTCAAAAGTTAATTATACTTCTCTATATAGCTAATATATAGAATTGAAAATTGAAGTGAAGAAAATAGTATGATTTACTATAATACAAAAAATATAAAATTATTAAGTATGTTAACAAAATTTGTAGAGTATTTGTATTGAAAATTGAAACACATTGATGAGAGAAATCAAAGAAGAGCAAAATAAATCACCACATGGAAGACTCAATTTCCTAATAAATTAATTCTCCTTTGAATCGATATATAGATTCACAGCACACCAATCAAGATTCTGGTAGGCTATTTTTATAGAAATTGACAAGCTGAGCATCAAATTATTAAGATAAAGAAATGAATAACCAGAAAAGCAGGGACTAGCCAAAACGATTTAGAAAAAAATAATTAAGTTGGAAGGCTAACGCTATCTGATTTCAAGCTTATTATAAATCTATAATTATTAAGATAATATGATATTGACAAAAGGATAGGCATATATATCAGTGAACAGAATAAAGATTTTAGAAATAGATTCTCACATATATGCTCAATTGCTTCTTGCCATAGGTACTAAGTAAATTAAATGCAGAAATGATACTATTTTCCATATATGGTGATGGAACAATCTGATATCTATATACAAGTAAATAAATCTTGACCTCTAGCTACCCTGTACCATATGCAAATATTAACTCGAAATGGATCATACATGTAAATTTAAAATATACATGTATAAAATTACTACCAAAAAATTCAGATGATCTTTACCATCATAAGTCAAACAGAGATTCCTACATAAGACACAAAAACACAAATTATTTTTAAAATTGATTAATTGGATTTCATTACAATTAAAAAGTTTTCTTCTTCAAAGAATAACATTAAAAACATAAAATATAAATTTGGAAAAAATATTTGCAAAACATATCTGATAAAGTTTTGAGTCATTTATATATTCTAGATATTATAGAACATATAAGTGACTCAAAACTCAATAGTAAGAAACCAAACAATCTAATTTTAAAGTACTAGAGAAAACATTTGATAGATTATTTGCCAAAGAAGATACACAGATGGCAAACAAATATATGAAATAATGCTTAATAACATTAGTCTTTAGAGAAATGTAACCTAAAACCACAATGAGATACCACTACATAATTATCATAATAAGAAAGAGAGAAATAAAGAGAGAAGCAAATAAACAAACCAATTTTGACAATAACTGGTGCTGATAAGGATAAGGGTGTGAAAAGCAAATAGAGCTCTTATACATTGCTGGTAGAAATGAAAATAGGTACAGACATTTTGAAAAATAATTTAGAAGTGAGTTATAAGCTTAAAAATGCATCTAAAAATTAGCAATTCCACTCGTAGCTATTCACCTAAAAGAAATGAAAATATGTCCATATAAATATTTAAATGGCTTTATTCAAAATCAAGCTAAATGTCCAAATGCTGAATATTTTTTTAAAAACTTCTGATACACCAATACAATGAATTAGTACCCATCGATAAAAAAGAATGAGCTACATGAACTAAGTCACACAGTACTATTGCCCTATAGTAAACGAAAGAAGCCAAACTCAAAGTTTATATATGATTCTGTTTATATGACATTCTGCAAAAGGCTAAACCATAGAGACAGAAGACAGATTAGTGGTTGCCAGGGGTGGGTGTTGGAGGAAGAAGATTAAATAGAAAGGGGAATGAGGAAACAGTGGGGTGATGGAAGTGCATTATAGCTTGTTTGTAGTAGGGCTACCTGACTGCATACAATTGTAAAAATTCATGGAACTCTACAAGGTTAAGTGTTATCTTGTGTAAAGTATACCTCAATAAAATGACAAAAGATATAGACAATCAAATGGAAAAAATAAAGTAACTTTTTAATATAATTCCACTGATTGTACATTCTCTGTGGCATACATTCTAAGGACAAAAATAAAAATAACTGAAATGAAATGTTATGTATAGTGCAGGATTAATATCCCATTAAAATATCCTATACTTACCCTATACTATACATAAGATAGTTTCATAATTATAATACCAATTTTAATGCAAATACTAAGCATACTAACTTTAAGATTTGAACTGTAAAAGAGGCATTAATATAAAATTAAAGAAAGTAAACAATCTTGCAATACTAATTTTAATTGAATATAAAATTCACATGTATTGTAGCACTCTCTACCTAAAGCAGGTAGAAATAGTGACACTCCAATAGGAATGAACAGATTTCATGTTCAGCTATTGATTTCTAGACATCATTCCACATGATGGTATAAAATACCATAACTGGCTATAGTAGCAGCTAATTCCAAGACCAGGGCAAGGAAAATACAATGTAGTTTACTTGTTTCATTCATTCTTTCTTTTTTTTTTTTTTTTTTGGTACTTTAGGTTCTGGGGTACATGTGCAGATCATGCAGGATTGTTGCATAGGTACATACATGGCAAGGTAGTTTGCTGCCTCCATTTCCCCCATCATCTATACCTGGCATTTCTCCCCACATTATCCCTCCCCACCACTGTCCCACCCCTAGTCCCCCCAACAGACCCCAGCGTGTGATGCTCCACTCCCTGTGTCTACATGTTCTCATTATTCAATACTCGCCTATGGGTGAGAACATGTGGTGTTTGAATTTCTGTTCTTCTGTCAGTTTGCTGAGAATGATGGTTTACAGATTCATCCACGTCCTTACAAAGGACACAAACTCATCGTTTTTTATGGCTGTGTAGTATTCCATGGTGTATAGGTGCCACATTTTCTTTGTCCAGTCTATCACTGATGGGCATTTGGGTTGGTTCCAGATCTTTGCTATTGTAAACAGTCCACCATGAACCTACATGTGCATGTGTCTTTATAATAGAACAATTTATAGTCCTTTGGGTATATACCCATTAATGGGATTGCTAGGTCAAATGGAATTTCTATTTCTAGATCCTTGAGGAATCACCACACTGTCTTCCACAATGGTTGAACTAATTTACATTCCCACCAATAGTGTAAAAGTGTTCCTATTTCTCCACATCCTCTCCAGCATCTGTTGTCTCCAGATTTTTTAATAATCATCATTCTAACTGGCATAAGGTGGTATCTCAATGTAGTTTTGATTTGCGTTTCTCTAATGACCAGTGATGATGAGCATTTTTTTGTATGTTTGTTGGCTTCATGAATGTCTTCTTTTGAAAAGCGTCTGTTCATATCATTTGCCCACTTTTAAATGGGTTTGTTTGTTTTTCTTGTAAATCTTTTTCAGTCCTTTGTAGATTCTGGATATTAGCCTTTTGTCAGATGGGTAGATTGCAAAAATTTTTTCCCATTCTGTTGGTTGCTGGCTTGCTCTAATGATTGTTTCTTTTACTGTACAGAAGCTCTGGAGTTTAATAGATCCCATTTGTCTATTTTGGCTTCTGTTGCCATTGCTTTTGGTGTTTTAGTCATGAAGTCCTTACCTGTGCCTATGTCCTGAATGGTTTTGCCTAGGTTTTCTTCTAGGGTTTTTATGGTGTTAGGTCTTATGTTTAAATCTTTAATCCATCTGGAATTAATTTTAGTGTACGGTATCAGGAAGGGGTCCAGTTTCTGCTTTCTGCACATGGCTAGCCAATTTTCCCAACACCATTTATTAAACAGGGAATCCTTTCCCCATTGCTTTTGTCAGGTTTGTCAAAGATCAGATGGTTGTAGATGTGTGGTGTTGCTTCTGAGACCTCTGTCCTGTTCTATTGGTCTATGATGTCTTTGTTTTAGTACCAGTACTGTGCTGTTTTGATTACTGTTGCCATATAGTAGAGTTTGAAGTCCGGCAGTGTGATGCCTCCTATTACATATATATATATATATATATATATATATATATATATATATATATATCTCCATTTCACTGTTTATCTGTTTGTCATTCAGGAGCCAGTTGTTCAGTTTCCATAAAGTTGTGCAGTTTTGAGTTAGTTTCTTAAATCTGAGATCTAATTTGATTGCACTGTGGTCAGAGAGACTGTTTGTTATGATTTCCACTCAATTACATATATATATATATATATATATATATATATATATATACACACACACACATATATATACATATATATATATATACACACACATATATATATATATATACATATATATATATATATCTCTGGGGGGAGGGGAGGCATTTTGGAGTTTCATAATTTCATCCATTTTGTGCTGGCTTCTTCCTATCTTCATGTATTTATCCAACTTTGATATTTGAAGTTGGTGATTTCGGGTGTGAACTCTGAGTGAATGTCGTTTTTGTTAAAATTGGGCTTATTTCTCTTGTATGAGGCTTTTTTTTTTTTTTTTTTTACTCAGGGTTTAGTGTGCCACCTAAGACACTCTGTCTGTTGTCTGCCTGTGGAGGTGCTGCTGGGCTGTGTCAGTCTCAGCCAGACTGCTATTTATTCTTCTCCTAGTTTCTGCTCATACCAGTGAGATTAGCCTTGCCTTCCCAACAGCAGGCATCTTTCCCTCCACCGAGCCCGCTTGTCCTGGATGGAGCTCAGTCTGACATGTTTACTGCGAAACTCTCATTTGCTGGATCTTGTTGGGGTGGGACCTGTCTGGCCATATCATCCGACTGCCCGCTTTCAACTCTCCATCCTTCTGTGGGACAGGCAGTTCCTTCCTGCAAGCCTTCTCAGTGTTAGTCAAGTCTCCACCCTGGTCTGCAATATGTGGCACTGGGCTGGCCAGTGCTGTTGCCTGGGTCTGTAACTTGGGGCGGTTCTTAGCCAGGTGGTGTTTTCCTGGACTGTGGGCTGCCGAAGCCATGGAGTGAAGCACAGTATCTGAATCGGAGTACCAAAGAGGTGAAGCCCCCTGATCCTCCACGCCAGATGCACTTCCCAGGTGGGGTAGAGCCCTGCCTTGCCTCAGCTTGCCCTCTATGGGCTACTTTCACCATCTTTTTTGGGTTAATCCTGCTGTTCAACCAGTCCCTTTGAAAAGAACCTCGGTACCTCATTGGAAGATGTGGATATCGTTCTGGTTCTGTGTCTCACTCGCTGGGAGGTACACTCCAGAGAAGCTCCCTTTTGGCCATCTTGGCACAAGTCTCTAGTTTACTTGTTTCTAAGTGTTCAAATACTAAGACTATGTCAAAGAAGCACACGAGCCTGTTAAAGTGGCTTCCATTAAGCAAATTTTGCACACTTGAATCTATAAAAGAACAATGACAGTAGTTAATTGTAGTACAGTCAACTTTTTAAAATGAGTTTATAATTATAATAAAGAAGAAACAAGATAGAAAAATAAGAAAATTTCTCTGTAAGAGAATACCAGCTAATAAATGAAGAAGGAATAATAGAGTTAGAAAAAATGCATTTTGCAACCCCTAAGTAATACTGTATCAAGCAAGGATGATTAACAGCTCATGAAAATATAAGATGAAAGATTATTAGTGAACAGATTTGTCACCCAGTCAAGGTATTCTTCTGCAAATTATTTACTAATCCCAGAGGAGCAAATCAACCTCACAAAGAAAAGATCTCTGCAACCATTACCGTAACCAACTGACCTAACTTAGCATCGCTATGGTGGAACAATCTAACATGTATATAAAGCTCTAAGAAATGTACAACCACACTGACAGAGCATTCTTACCAAAACATATTTAACCTGAATCTAATAATGAAAAAAATTTCACTGGGTAACTTTACAATGTAGAAAATTCCATAAGAAAACTAACCTGGATTCTTCAGAAAAGTCATTATCATGAGAACAACAAAACAAACAAAATGTGAGGAACCTGTTCTAGTTTAAAAGAAACTGTTAAAAGAAAAACTTCAGCAGAATTAAATTTAAAGGAGTGTAAGTAATGAATGATAAGCAAATCGGGCAGCCCCCAGAATCACAGCAGATTCAGAGAGACTCCAGGGGAACCTCCTGGTCAGAACAAATTTATAGACAACAAAAGTAAAGTGGCATACAGAGATCAGAAGTGAGGTATAGAAACAGCGGATTGGTTACAGCTTGGCATTTGCCTTATTTAAACACAGTTTGAACACTCATCAGTGTATGAGTGGCTGAAATAAGGGATTGGCCAAGACTCAGCAACTGTTACAGGCATACTGTTAAGTTAGGTTTTCAGTCTTGTCTACCTATTAAGTTAGATTGAAGTTCATCCACAAGAACTCAAATATAGAAGTATGGAGTCTCTCTCAGGCCATATTTAGTTTGCTTTAACAAAACTAAAAAGTGATTACAACTAAAAGCAGTGCATCAATCTTGACTGAATCCTACAGATAAAGAAAACAAAACGCATTTGGGAGAGAACTGGGGAATTTTGATATGGAGTTCATATTACATATAATGCATGTTAATTTGGGCATGTAATAAAATGGTGCTGTGCTTAAGGGCTTATACTTAGGAGATGCATGATAAGGTACATAAAGGTGAAGTGTCATAGTCTCTGTAACTTACTTTGAAATGGTTCAGCAAAAATACATAAATAAATAAGGGAGACTGAGAAAATAATGGTAATGTGTGAACAACTGCTAAATCTAGATAGGGTATATACATATTTTTATTGTACAAGTCTTTAACTTTTATGTAAATTTTGAAACGTTCAAAACAAAATGTTTGGAGGAAAAAAAAAAAGCAACTCACCATCCTAATGAAGCAAAGTCCTGAGAGATGTATTGGCATCACACTGGAAAATACATTCTCTGTTGGGAGAAAGGGTTAGCCGCTGTGGTTGCTGACCTGTGGGGGGCTGACGCTGCTGTAAAAACCTGAGGCACTGATTTCCATGCCTAGTATTCTACTGCCCAAGGCCAGAAAGCAGACTTCACATTTTTCCCAACTGAGAATCTGGAAGATGCATGTAACACTGAACAACAGAAGTCTTTGCTTCCCGGCAGTTTGAGCAAAGGCAGGGGGCCAAAACGTTATTAATTTTAATTCTAGCTAAACCACCGGCAAAAATGGGCGGCTCCCCTCAAATTCCTTGGGAATGGATGGAAAGCACAGGCTTCTTTGGAAACCTGAAGCAGGATTTCAGCAGGATTGTTTTGGGAAGTCACATATACGCCATTAATTAATTTAACAAACAAGAGTATCATTGCTCATTTTAACCTAATTTTTAGCATCAAATCTAATCAAATTTAAGTCTAAGAGGAGATAAAGACTTGGTATGTAATTCCATTTGCTTTCTTTTATTTTGACAAGCATTTGTGAAAGTATGTTTTTTAATCTCTCTCTTTTGCTAGGTATTTTATGGAAAGCTAGATGCTCATCACAGAATATTGTGGAGAGAGAGGGCCATGGCCGAACAAAGAGATAAAAACAGCAAGTTTTCCAATTAAACAAATTAAGAAAGTTACTAAAGCCATGCACATACTAATGGCCCATCCTAATCAAAAGACTCAATCCCCTCCAATTGTAAGAGTATGCTTTTAATACTCAATTTTAATGAAATTCAAGCCAGGCTTTTCATTGCTCAATCTCTTTAACCAGGTGCCAAAAATCTGGCCAAATGTATGGAAGCAGATTCTTCTTCTTTGAACCACCACAAGGACTTTGATGTTTATGCTGAGTAGAAGGAATCTAGCTTGATTTCCCTCTCTTCCAAAGGACCATCACTTTCTTGGTAAAGAGCATTCTGCCTGATTTATCCAGCTTGGAAGGACACCATGAACTTGGCCTTCCGAACCTACTTATTAAAAATCCCTTCCCTTTGTTTGGTCAGCCTTAAGAGTCACAAAGATTCTCACACAACAAAGTAATTAACTATTGCATTTTTTTTCTGAAAAATAATAATGTTTAAGATAATGCAAATGTACTTTTTATTGGCATTTTCTGTTTATTATTATACCTTTTAAAAAGCAACAAAACTAAAACTCTATCCCTTTGACACTAGATTTTATAATTTGAAAAATGAGTTTGCCTTGTGCTTCTAAACCCACCTGATGTTTCTTCTGAAAAACTTTTACACAATGTACTGTGTGCTGTTCTTAAGCCTTAGCAGTATAATTTAAAAATATAACTAATATATTCCTATGAAAATTTATCCAAATATCTCAATGCATTACATTTTTTAACAAGTTACTACATATAGTACCCCATTCCTGCTGGCACTCAGTGCAAACATCTTGTCTTAATTCAACAGTTCAAATATTCTTCAGACCTTAAGTACCTTTGATTAATTTCTCAATCCCAGCTGATACCATCCTAAGAGACTGAAAAAAAATTAATCACTCCTATGTCATTCCAGATAAGACAAGCACAGGTTTTTCTAATGCTTGTTAGGCATGTGGATTGGAATTTAAGATATCCTACATATAAAATTCTTACACAAAAATTGGGAAATTAGTCATGGACCCAGGCACTAGAAAAACATGTTTGTTTTTTGATACCTCTGCAAGGTAAATTTCATTATTCCCTCATTAAGGGTTATATAGAGTAGTTACACAGCACCTATCGTCATCAATTGTAAAGAGAATACTAGCCACGTTGTTTATTTTATGAGTAGGTACAGCCAACCAAACATGCTTAACCACTTACAGCAGTTTATTGACACTGGTGAGAAACAACAATTTAGAAAAGCAAATGACGCAAATTGTATATTGTGGAGTTCTCAAGATTTCTGCCCCCAACCCCCCAATTTTCTTTAGAAACAGCTTTGTACCATTGAAAACATGCCAAAAATTTGGAAGGCAACAAGCAATCAGGTATTTTTTTTTTCTCCTTAAGTTATAATTTGGTTATGTGCCAATCTCAAAGAGTAGATTTTTCAAATTCAACCAGTTTCCTTCATTCAAATTGTGAAGACCTATTCAACAATGACTATACAGAGATATTTATTAGGTCCTCAAGCCTGAACTAGTAAGCAGAAATCAAGCAAAAGCTGTACACAGAGCAGTACCATAATGACCTAATTTCAAAGCAAAAGAGAACACTAATATCATTAACATATTGTGTTTTGGTTTTGACCAAATACTATGGTTAAATTTATGTTATACATAAAAATAAAAAAATTAGCTTCAGTTTGCAAATACCCATATAAATAGATTTCCTTTAAAAGATAATATGGGAGAAAAGTTGGTTCAGGGAGGATCCAAGATGGTCAAATAGGAACAGCTCCAGAGTGCAGCTCCCAGCAAGAACAATGCAGAGTGAGTGCTCACCACATTTCCAAACAAGTTTTCACTGCCCACAGACCAGGAGGTTCCCAGGCTGAAAAGCACCATGAGTTTTCAGCACAGCTAGTGCCATGGGTTGGTGCACAGAAACTCACACAAATCTGGGCAGCCATTTCACCTGTTGCCTGGAACACCTGGGAGACAGAGTTGCCCATTCAACTGAAAGGGAGGGGGCTGAGACAGGGAACCAGGTGATCTGGCTTGGCGGGTACCACCCCAACAAAACAAGCAATCTGAAACGCTCTGGATTGAGAGTTTCACAACAAGTGCAGCTGGACCCAGGACAGTCCAGCTCAGTGTGGGGGAAGGGCATCCACCACTACCAAGGTAGTCCACCAATACTGAGGCACACAACAGCTGCACAGAGCCTGCAGTAGCTCAGCAACACCTCTGCTGGCAGACTGTGACTAGACTACTCCGTGCAGGGCAGGGCATCTCTGAAAAAAGGTAGCAGCACATGAGGAACTTAGAAATAAAGCCGACCTTCCTAGGTCAGAGCACATGGGAAAAGAGGTGGTTATGAGCTCCACTGCAACTGACTTAAAAGTACCTGCCCAGCAGCTCTGCATAGAACAATGGAGCTCCCAGCACAGCATTTGAGCTCCTATAAGGGACAGACTGTCTCCTCAAGCAGATCCCCGACCCTCGTATACCCAAAGAGAGACCTCATAAAAAAGAGCTCAGGCTGGCATCTGTCGGGTACCCTTCTGGGATGAAGATAGCAGAAGAAGAAACCGGCAGCAACTCTTACTATTCTGCAGCCCCCTTGGGTGATCCCCAGGAAAGCAGGGTCTGGAGTGGACCTCCAGCAGTCCTGCAGCAGAGGGGCCTGACTATTAGAAGGAAAACTAAGAAACAGAAAGAAATAACTTCAACATCAACAAAACGGATGTCCACTCAGAGACCCCATCTGAAAGTCACCAACTACAAAGACCACAGGTAGATAAATCCCTTATGATGGGAAGAAACCAGTGCAAAAAGGATGTAAACACCAAAAACCAGAATGCCTCTCCTCCTCCAAGGGATCACAACTCCTCACCAGCTAGGAATCAAAGATGGATGGAGAATGAATCTGATGAATTGACAGAAACAAGCTTCAGAAGATGGATAATAACAAACTTCTCTCAGCTAAAAGAACACGTGCTAAACCAATGCAAAGAAACTAAGAAACTAGGAAAAAGGTTAGATGAGATGCTAACTAGAATAAACAGCTTAGAGAAGAATATAAACCACTTGATGGAGCTGAAAAACACAGCACGAGAACTTCCCGAAGCATACACAAGTTTCAATAGCTGAATCGACCAAGTAGAAGAAAGGATATCAAAGACTGAAGATCAACTCAATGAAATAAAATGAGAAGGCAAGAATAGAGAAAAGAGAGTGAAAAGAAATGAACAAAGTCTCCAAGAAATATGGGATTACGTGAAAAGACCTAATCTATGTTTGATAGGTGTACCTGAATGTGACGGAGAGAATGAATCCAAGCTGGAAAATACTCTTCAGGATATTATCCAGGAGAACTTCCCCAACCTAGCAAGGCAGGCCAACATTCAAGTCCAGGAAATACAGAGAACACTACAAA
>CAUYLG010076206.1:0-16211 GCA_963573385.1 Cacajao melanocephalus | reverse complement strand
TGTGGATAGCACTGAATGTATAAATTACTTCGGGCAGTATGGCTATTTTCACAATATTGATTCTTCCTAACCATGAGGATGGAATGTTTTTCCATCTGTTTGTGTCCTCTCTTATTTCCTTGAGCAGTGGTTTGTAGTTCTATTATAAAGACACATGCACACGTATGTTCATTGTGGCACTGTTTGCAATAGCAAAGACTTGGAACCAAACCAAATGCTTATCAATGATAGACTGGATAAGAAAATGTGGCACATAGATACCATGGAATACTATGCAGCCATAAAAGAGGATGAGTACATGTCCTTTGCAGGGACACGGAGGAATCTGGAAACCGTCATTCTCAGCAAACTGACGCAAGAACAGAAAAACAAACGCTGCATGTTCTCACTCATAAGTGGGTGTTGAACAATGAGTACACATGGACACAAAGAGGGAAACATCAGACACACCGGGGCCTGTTGGGGGTTGGGGGATCTAGGGGAGGGATAGCAGTGGGTGGGGGGATTTGGGAAGGATAGCATTAGGAGAAATACCTAATGTAGATGACGCAGGGGTGGATGCAGCAAAGCACCCAGGCATGTGTATACTTATGTAGCAATCCTGCATGATCTGCAGATGTACTTATTTTCATCTGAATTCACTGTGGTCCAGTTCAGACTGGTTGGTTAGTTTAAATAGTAGAAGTCTGGTGCAGGATTCTCTACCCATGGAGGTAAGAGTGAGATCTGATTATCCAAATGCTGTTCATTTAAGCACCGGTAATTGTGATATAAAATTCCCGTGAGACACATTGTTAGAATCACTGGGTTACATAGAGTTTTATGTATACTCCATACATAGAGAGGAGATTACAGAAATAAAATATTGTCCATTCATTAAACTGTCAGTGACTATACATAATAAAAGTCTAGGACCTGGTTCCTATCTCAGCCACAATTTTTGTTGTTTTTGTCTTAGAATATTTGTTGAGCATTACAGTGAATTTTATGTTTTCATCAGTTGTTCTAGATAGACGCAACATGTTCAGAATTTTAACAATGTATTTTCCACTATCCTGTAAGTGTCTTCTTTATTTACACTTAAATGGAAAAGTATTAGAAAATCTAGAAATTACAACAAAACATTCTTTTAAATAACTTGCTTTATCTTAGAATATGTAGGCTTTTTTGTCAGTGTTTTACTGTAAACAAGTAATTAAATTTCACAATAATCTTTTTGTGAGCAATAGAAGAAATGGATGTGCAGGAACCAAAATTACTCTTCTTCAATCATAATAAAATTCTTTGCATCAGTGCAAGTTGGGTCATTTAAGCGTTAAAAACTCATTCCTTGAAGTACCCTATTGTAATCTTTCATAATAAAAGGAATATCATTTTGGCATGCTGAGCTAAAGGGAAAATGCAAGACATGAAAAGCAGAACAGATGATAACTGGATTTTCCACTCACTGCTGTTACTGTAAAGTAAATAGGCTAGCTTAATGTCTTGAAGCTGTTGATGACATTTTTTCCAAGTACTTGAACATTAAATGTCTGTCTGGTAATACCCTAAGGAAAATTTTTAAATGCAATGACCTCTTGAAAGATCATCATAAAAATAATTCTTAATTAGATTTAGGAAATCAATGTAAGTATCTGTGTAAATCAAATTTTATGTAATTCCATGTTGAATGCATGGTCAGGTAAGTTTTAGGAAATAATATATATTATCTGCCAAAGCAGCCTCCTTAACCAGTAAATATTAAAATTGATTTTCATACCATGAGGACTATATATAATTTCAAGTGTATCAGGATTTAAATTAAACACTGATATCTATAAATGATAGCAATATGATTTGACATGATCACAAATAGCATAGGCATAATTGCCAATGTCATTTTAAAACTACAGGCAATAAAGGGGCCATGCATGGTGGCTCACACCTGTCATCCCAACACTTGGGAGGCTGAGGCAGGAGGACTGCTTGAATGCAGGCTTTTGAGACGAGCCTGGGCAACACAGTAGAACCTTGTCTCTACAAAAAATTAGCCAAGCATGGTGACACATGCCTGTTGTCCCAGTTATTGGGAAACTGAAGTAGAAGGATCTCTGGAGCCTAGGAGATTGAGGCTGCAGTAAACTATGATGGCACCACTGTAGTCCAGCCTGTGTAACAGAGTACAACCTTGTCTCAAAGGAAAAAAAAAAAAAAAACAACTATGGACAAGATAGAAAAGACTCTTTGGAAAGAGACTAGATGTATTGAATTATACCTTATAAAAATGATACTTAAATATTTTTATATTTTTATGATAGTCAAGAACACACTTTGTTCATCAAGAACTCCCTAGACTACCAAGGCAATATAGAAGACAGAGGGCAGTGTGCCTCAGGAAATCCCAGGAACACTTTTGCTGATGTTATGACGTCTTGTGGCGCAATGAAGCCATTCGAGGAAGAGTCCCAGAGCATTACTAATATTTTAGGTCCCCTGAAAGTTTACTGTCTGTCAAGGCATGGGGAAAGTGTTTTCAGTGAAGATAAGAAAATCAGATGAGTCAAATGAGTAGTTTGCACTCACACCCAGAAAATGCTTGTCCTTGGAAGTTAAATTCAGTTGATATTATTTTTTGTGAGCTATTATTTATTTGAAAATTTCATTCACTATATAACACTGTGTTATGTACATGTTAATAAATATGAGCACGGACGTATGTGTATACCTCTTAATCCTGGGAGGTATTATCATCATTATATTTTATGTGAAGAAATTAATTATGAGTTATATTGGGAAGTTCTAATTTTACTATTATATCTAACTTCATTTGTTACTATTTTTCCATCCACAAAAGCTCAGCAACAAGAAATTGTTAGATTTCTCAGTAATTTTTTTTAATATTGTATTTATTTTATTTCTTTCTCTCACTTATTTAGAACTGCCCTATCTTTTACTCTTTTGTCTAATCTGTTTTAAAAAGGAAAGCAGAAGCATGGCTCCTTCAGATTTATGGACAATTTTGATTTTTAGTTTGTATGTGTTGGTGGGTGTGGCAGAATGTGGCTTCGCCTTTTGAAAATGTCTACCTTAATCCTCCATGCCCCATAAACAATATTAATTTAATTTGAAAGTATAAAATTGCTTTCTAAATATATATTACTTCATCTAAAATGTTCAAATGTTTTAAAAAAATATATGGCACAACACTTACAAACATAATCAATGCTTTCTATAGCCAGGTTTCATGCTTAATAGTTAAAATTCAAAAAAAGATGAAAAATACACAAGAGTACCTTTCTTTAAGAAATCTATAATTTTGTATTGGATCAAATATAATATGAAATATGAAATTAGCATCCAAAGATGTAAACAAATGATAAGATGTAAATGAATGATTGTAGAAGCCAAATGGAAGAAGAAATTAGTTGAAACTCTATAAATTAATTAATGCCTCCCAAACGATGTATATTTTTGATCTGGGTTTGGATAATGAATAAAGTTTTTATAGATGGAAATTGTTCCAATAAGCAAGGAATGATTTCATGAATTGAGAATAGAAAGAAAAGAGATTTCAAATGTGATCACATATTCAGCAAATATATCCAAGTCAGATAATAAGGTAAGCAGAAGATGGTTATTTATCAAAATTTAATTTTTTCAATGATAGAAATCATCTTTAGAGATTTAAATGAAGAATACCTGGCCTTTCTTTTCTTGCTTTTTTTGAGCTGGAGTCTTGCTCTGTTGCCTAGGCTGGAGTGCAATGGGGTGGTCTTGGCTCATTGCAACCTCCGCCTTCAGGGTTCAGGCAATTCTCCTGCCTTAGCTTCCAAAGTAGCTGGGAGTACAGGCGTGTACCACCTCGGCCAGCTAATTTTTGTATTTTTAGTAGAGACAACGGGGTTTCACCATGTTGGCCAGGCTGGTCTCAAACTCCTGATCTCATGATCCACCCACCTTGGCCTCCCAAAATGTGGCATTACAGGCGTGAGCCACTGCGCCCAGCCAATACCTGCCCTTTCTATATGAAACATTATCATTTCCTCTTTGTCCTCATATATGTGTGTCCCTCTTAACATAAGACTGAACAGTTTGGTATCAATTCCTGAACATAGTAGCTGAGGACTAGGTATTGTATCCGTAAGAGAGAGATGTTATCTGTGATGAGCACAACCAATCCAATTATTAACTCACAGCACGAAAATTTCATACCAAACAACCCAAAGTAGGAAACATATAAAAGTTAAAATTAGATCTTATTGCCACCATGAAAATGATTCATCCTGAAGCAACATTTTGTCTGCACTGGGGTCTATGACCCCTGTGGGGCACTGTTATTAGTTACTGTTTTAATGAGCAATAGGGAAAACAAACGCTTTCCTGTGAATAATGGTGGATATGAGGTGCTTATTGTTTACTCTCTTCTCATACTGAAATTATGCTCTTCAGAGTAGCAAAGCAGACAACGCAACACATCATGAATATTTAAGTCAAAAAATGATGAACAGTGACAAAATGAACCACAGAACACAATCAGATGCTGCAGAATCGAGGTTCTTTTTGAAATACAGAAAATAGTTAGACTTGCTCCCTTTGAGAAATAATTAATTCACTTGGTTGGAAGTGAGAAAAAAAATTTGCATTGTCAGGCACTCTCAACCTAATATTCTACCCTCTTCCACATTCATATTCTAAATAGGGTTCACTGGAGAGGTTTCCCAGAGAGTATCTAGCCCACGCAAAAGTGTAATAAAGGAAAAATAATTCTCTAATGACATATAAAATTAAGCAACGATACTGGAAGTTTACAAATCTAATTTTACAACCAGTCAATGTAAAGCTCAAAATAGATCTTGTTCGATACGGCAGAAAGAACCAAAGAAAAATTCTCTCACCATGCTATCCTCGTGGGCCTTGACATGAAATATTGTATGTCAATAGAAAGTAACCTGATCTTACGATTTTGAATTACACATTTTAATGGGATGCATTTTGGGTTCTACAGGGCTAGGAGAGGTGGAGATTAATTAGAATGGAACTCATAGGAAGACAAAGAGGTCACAGATTTCACAGGGCTTGCTCTGGAGTCTAGGTTTAAGGAAAAAAAAGAGGTCAAGGTGTTATATTAGTTAGGACATTTTTAATTACAAGGAACAATAATCCAACCCAAATGGATTAAGCAAAATAAGTTCCTTGTTGACTTGAATGATTGGCTAATCCAAGAGCCAGTCCTGACTTCAGACCCACTGGCATCTATGAGTTCAACAGTATCTTTAGAACAAGGTTTCCTTTCTCTTTCTCTCTCTCTCATTCTCCCCTACCCCCCCACTTTCCTCAATATTTCCTCTCTCTCTCTCTCTCTCTCTCTTTCTCTCTCTCTCTCTCTCTCTCTCTCTCTCTGTCCTATCTCTCTCTCACACTCACTCTCCCCTCTCTCTTATTTCTACTTTGTTTCATGTTTGTTTCACTTCTAATCAGGCTCTCCCCATATGGTATTAAAAGCAGATTTCTAACAACATCGGACTTCCAGCCTTCTCCCAGTGAGGAACTCTACATATAGAGTGAGAGTGGGGTGTGTCAGGCTGGTGTGATACCAATAGACTCTTTACAGAATTCATTTCCTGACTCATTGTGACCAAGTGAATGCAGCAATCTGTTTTTTCAAACTGGGTCTTGTTTTGTTCCTGTGGAGAGTAAGGTAAGAGTATTTGATCCTGAATCCTACCACACTTGAATACAGTAGAAGAGGGCCAAGTCCTAAAGCACAACTTTAACCAAAAAGAAAAATAGTCACCACTTGCAATCTCTTTATTTTCCATAAGAATATGCAACATTGTTCACCAGGATAGATCCTTAGAAAAGCAATTCAGAAGCAGGCTTGTCTAACAAGGAAGTTTTCATGAGCCCTTGATAATTAATATAAGGCAGATAAGTTAAAGCAAACAAAGGAATTAAAAACAAAGTCATTATAAAATTAAACATTTTCAGTGATAACTTGAAGGTTTTAGAAATTCTTTTTGATGCACTATTTTTATATATTGGAAAAAAAACTAATAGTAACAAGTATATGCAGTGATTTCTCATTTTATACAATTTTAGATAAATAAACTATTTTTAATTTTAGATTTCATTTTTTTTGAGACAGTCTCACTCTGTCACTCAGGCTGTGGTGCAGTAGCGTGATCTCAACTCACTGCAACATCTGCTTCCCATAAGCAATTCTACTGTCTCAGCCTTTTCAGTAGCTGGAACTGCAGGCACACACCACGACACTCAGCTAATTTTTGCATTTGTAGTAGAGACAGGGTTTCACCATATTGGTCAGGCTGGTCTCAAACTCCTGACCTCCTGTGATCCACCCACCTCGGTCTCCCAAAGTGATGGTATTACAGGCGTGAGCCACCACTTCTGGCTTAATTTTAGATTTAGAGGAAGAAAATTGATGCCATTTTGGAATTATCTGTTTTTTTTTTTAATAACGACAATGTAATTCGACTATGTCAAAATAGTTCAACATCAGTTGTTCTATTTTAATAAAAGGTGGCATCTAGATCTAACAGTATGTGTCCAAGTTAAAAAGAACTGTAACACAAAGTATCCCTGTGTGCACAAATGTAGAATAATATACTTTTAAAAATTAAGAATTAAATTTAGTGGCTGGGCATGTTGACATGCCTGTAATCCCAGCACTTTGGGAAGTGTAGACAGGTGGATCACTGTAGGTCAGAATTTCGTGACCAGCCTGGCCAACATAATGAAATCATGTCCCTACTTAAAGAAAATACAAAAATAGCTGGGAGTAGTGGTTCATGCCTGTAATACCAGACACTCAGGAGGCTGAGGCAGGAGAATGGCTTGAACCAGGGAGGCAGAGGTTGCAATTAGCCAAGATTGTGCCACTATACTGTAGCCTGGGTAAAAGAGCAAGATTGTATCTCAAAACAAATAAATAAAAAATAAGTTTAGTGATTCCAGTGATTTAGGTAATGATTTCTGTTCCAAAATGTCAGCAGAAATCAGAATTCTGTTTTCTCCCTACTCAGGACACACTGTTCATTTTTATATAGTTTTAGGTACTCTATTTTGCACACCTTACTTCTTTTAAAAAAGACTTGTATAAATGAACCTAAAATTTTCTTTATACTTCCAACTATATCTTAAATCATTTCTGTGGTTCAGTGAAATAATATGGAAAAACCCAAAAATCTTTCCAGTCTCAGAAATAACTGAAGGAAGTCAATATTCTCTCCTAAAATCTTAATTTCTCTAGAGTAAATGTCCTATTATTTTAAATATCATTTTTAACATCAGTTTGGCAGATACTTCTCAATATGAACATACGAAACATATTTTAAGTTTGTTGCTCAGAACTGACCTCCATAGTCCGAATTAAACCTGATTATAACTGTGATATAATATTTACTTACTCTCTTGTTTTCAATTAATATTTTATGCAACATATTTCCCTAAGTGTTAAACTCTTTTCTACCTGTTGACTTAAGCTTAATTTGGAATCAGCCACTTTTCCTAGATCTTTTTTTTTTCTTATGAACAGTCAAATTACATCAAAAACAAATTCTAAAGAAAAAATCTTCATATTTTTCACACAGTCCACCCTCATTCCAATTTCAATCTACTTAACATACATGTATCATGTATTGAATGTGCAATGTAACAGAGATTGTGCCAGGGTTTTAAAGTGGACAAAAAGATAATTTTTATCTTTATTCTTTCACTGACTTTTAAGACCACCTAAAAAACATATTTTTCTGTTATGTTTCTGTTATGTTTTCTCTTGTGATTGAAATGACTTTGGCTTAGCCATGCCACTCTTGAAGTCTTGCTCTGTTGCCCAGGTTGGAGTGCAATGGTGTGATCTCTGTTTATTGCAACCTCCATCTTCCTGGTTCAAGTGATTCTCCTGAGTAGCTGGGACTACAGGTGTGCACCACTGTACGTGGCTAATTTTTGCATTTTTAGTAGAGACGGGTTTCGTCGTGTTGACAAGGCTGCTCTTGACCTCAGGTGATCTACCCTCCTTGGCCTCCCAAAGTGCTGGGATTCCAGGGGTAAGCCACCGTGTCCATCCTTACTCTTTGAACTCTTTTCTGTTACATATATCTGATCTCATTTCCTTTCCGTATGTTCTGTGGCAACTATATTCTGTCTCAAGCATGCTAACATACATTAATTTTATTTACTGAAGTGTCATTTTAATTTCTGTATTTAGAAATTTGGACTGTACTCTTTCTTAAGGTTTTAGAGCAGAGGCAGCATTCACTCTGCTTTTTGTTGCCTTCCTTTGCTATCTGCTGTCTATTGTTGATGCCAAGTAATAATTCAGCCATTACTGATCATCTATTACTCTTCCATTGGAAATGATAACACATGTCACCTCTTTCAAACATAAAAGAAACATACAGAATTTCTAACTTTCTTGAGGAATCCAGCATTTACTCTAATCCTCCTTGTAAAATACGTATTATCAATATCTATGGCTTCAATATAGACATTCAAAATCTGTTCACTCTTTTTCCTTGCTGTTCTGTGCCTTATCAAAACCAACAATTTGTTCTACAACCAGACTTTGTCATTTTTTAGGATGAATCCATTGTATACTGCATCAACTGAAAATTATCTATATTAATCTATATTAATCCTACAAACCTAAAATTGCTCTTTGGTTTGGACTCTAGTAAGAGTCCATCTTTCACATATCCTCTTCTTTTAATTTTTTTATAGCAACTGTATTCCATTTTCATAGAAAGATCAAGTCACATAGCCTCAGCCTGTACTCAGTCCATTAGCTTTTTGTAGCTCCGCTTGATCACCTTTTCCATCCTAGAATCCATTGCTCCTCATGTGATCAAATATTGTAGAAGAACACTAGTCAATTTCCATTTGTTTTCTGTTTAAATCTAGGTCATATAGCTTGGTTACATTGCTTGGGGATTCAATGCTGACATAGCTGTCATTCACTTCCAGTTTTCTCCCTGTTAAAATTATAGCCGTTGTTACAAAACATTTTCACTTTCTACAAGCCTTGTTTCAGGTGATCTTAGTTTCTATTTTGCTGAAATGATTTAGACCTACAAAACTATGTTATCTCAAATTGCTACTTCTCAGCTTCAGCATTTCTCTGTAACTTAATCCATTTCATCTTGAAACAAACAAACAAAAAAGTTCTCTTTCTTTTTGTCTCAAGATGAAATATTTTTGTCTTTTGTTATAAGGCTAATCCTCATAATAGAATGTAATGGAAAGTACACTGTAGTTAAAGCCAGATGCTTTGCTTTTAAGCCTGCCCTTTCTTTTATTTTGAATAAGTCATATTACTTGCTGGAACATTATATATTGGATTTAATAAATGCCATTAGTCTCATGTAATCCCCATATTTATTACTTTTACTTTATTGCTTGAATTTGGTAAAATGTGTCATAGTCTACATAAGTTTTATTTGAAAACTTTTAAATGAAGAGAGTTTGTTTGGTTATAGAAGTAATGAATTTAAGGATGACAGCTTTAAGTCAATTGTTATTTAGTTGCATTTATCTCAACTATGTCCTAAGAATCTCATCAATTTTAAAGTAATTTGAAAAACTTATATAACGTACATAATTTGGGCAATAGTTATTCCAAAATGCTGGTAAATCTTTAACCAGGTATTATTCCATAGCATATGTGTATGTTATAAATATATTTCACATGATTATCTAAAAATTATACAAGTGGGGACTTAACATACAAATTCTTTGTTGTTGACATGATATTACCATGAACATTAACTCCATAATGTATCTTATTTCAGCTAAAGTAAATATATATATATTATTCATGTTGTTTTGACAACTCTGAATGACAATCCTATAATATCCTAATTCTTGGGTAATTTTATTTTTCTACAGGCAAGTACACCTCACTCCCATATCAAGAAGATTGATCTTCACTAAACATAACACCGTAAGAGCAAGTGCAATAAAATAAGTTGGCTTTAAAGAACATTTAAACATAGTAATTTAAATGTTATTCAAGTGGTGCCATGTTATTTTATGAACAAATATGATCTTTGAATTGTTGTGAGCAGTAGCAAAGCCTTGAAGCAACTATCTTGCTTCTTACTGCATGAAGTTTCTTCAAAGTTAGAAGCAAACTCCTAATTCTCCCCTTCTCTAGTGTTGGTCCTAATTTACTTCTTGGAAATACTCCCAAATTTTCACTTTCAATCTTCTTCACTAAAACCAAACTTGCCACTTTTTTGTCATTATGTCTTCAATTCATTCTTAGTATTTGGTTTGGTTTTTAGCTTCTATTGTCCCCTGCCTGTGCTTCCCTCAAAATCACAGTCACACATTCCTACCTATAACCTTTTACTCATGGTCTTAAATTATGCCCTGCTTCCTGGTCTGTTCACTCAAATTTATCACTCTGAACTTTTTTGGACTCATACATAAATTTAACTTCTCATGTCCAGTTATTCAAACTTAAATTTGTTTACAGCTCTTTTTCCCTTTTTCAGTAGACAGGAGCATCACCATCATTATTACAAAATATTGATTTCAGTGTATACTCCAAAGTGCTGTTAACATGTTCTCTCTGTCCACAAAATCAATATTTTATAATTTACTACCCAAGGAAGCTGAGATTCCTTAGCATAACTAAGCACCTCTTAAAACACCCATCACAATTTGATGCAATTTTAGCAAAATGGCTTTCCCACTCACTTTTTATGAAGACTTCCTTAAATGTCTGCTATTTTTTTCTTTTACATTTTTATTTCAAATCATTTTTCTTTCCTTTTTTTCAGATACAAGCAAGTTAATTTGTATACTTTGTCTCAAAAATCAGGCATTTAAAAGCTTTCCAGATCAATACATGTACTTCAGAAACATAACACTTACTGTCATTGACAATTGTTCAGCGTAAGACTTTCACTGCTTCATGAATTTTTAATATATTTTGCCTCACATAATAATTCAATTATTGACTTATTTAAAATAATCATTTGTTCAACTAGAATCTCAAGGTAGATGACGTTTTAATAATGAGGTATATATCTCATATTTTATTTAATTCCCCAAAGAACCTCTGGTGACAATTTATTCCCCTCTTGTTCTTTTTTCTGTGCTTTAACATCTTATGACTCAATTTCTAACCTTTCTTGGCATATGTTGCTCTTTTAAATTAGTTGCTATATCACCTTCTGGATATTGTTGGAACTTTATAACAAATTATTCTCAATTTTTCCCTTCTAATTCTTATAGCATTATTATAATTAATCTTCTTTATTCATATAGTATAATTGCCTAATGCCTTTTTGGTATTATTATTTTGATCAAATATTAGGTCAAAATGAAATACCTACAAACAGGTTTGTAGGTATTTGGTTTGGTTACAAAACAGGTAACCAAAGAGGTAAAAGATCTCTACAAAGAAAACTAAAAAAAACAAAAAACAAAAAACAAAAAAAAAAAACAAAAAAAACACTGCTGAAAGAATTTAGAGATGACGAAAAATGCACACACAAAAAAACTCCATGCACATGGACTGGACAAATCAATACTGTATAAATGGCCATACTACCCAAAGCAATTTACAGATCAGTGCTATTTTTATGAAACTACCGATGTCATTCTCCACAGAATTATAAAAAGTGAGTTCAAAAATTATATGGAACCAAAAAAGAGCCAGAACAGCCAAAACAATCTTAAGCAAAATGAGCAAAGCTGCAGTCATCATACTACCTGACTTAAAACTATACTATAAAGCCATACAAACCAAAAAGATTTGATTCTGGTAAAAAAAAATGCATAGAACAGTTAGAATCGAGTAGAAAAATCAGAAATGAAGCTCCACACCTATAACCATCCAATCTTTGACAAAGTCAATAAAAATAAACAATGGGGAAAGCACTCTCAATTCAATAAATGATGCTGGGATAACCGGCTGTCATATGCAGAAGATTGAAGCGAGATGCTTACCTTTTACCATATGTAAAAATTAACTCAAAATGGATTAAAAATTTAAATCTAAGACCTCAAACTATAAAAATGCTGGAAATCTACCTAGGAAATACTCTTCTCAACATCAACCTTAGCAAGAAATTTGTGGCTAAATCCCCCAAAGCAATTGCAACAGAAACAAAGATAGACAAGTGGGACCTAACCAAACTAAAGAGCTTCTGCACAGCAAGAGAAACTATCAACAGAGCAACCAGACGACCTACAGAATGGGAGAATATATTCACAAACTATGGATTTGACAAGGGCATAATATTCAGAATATATAGGGAATTTTAACACACTAATAAGCAAAAACCAAATCACCTCATTAAAAAATGGGCAAAGTACCTGAACAGACACTTCTTTAATGAAGACATACAAATGGCCAACAAATATATGAAAAAAATCTCAGCATCACTAATAATTATTAAAATATAAATCAAAACCACAATGTGATATAATCTCACAGCAGTCAGAATGGCTATTATTAAAAAGTCAAAAAACCACAGATGTTGGCAAGGTTGCAAAGAAAAGGGAATGCTTATATACTGTTGGTATCAATTACTAGTCATATACCTAAAAGAGAATAAATTATTTTACCAAAAAGACACCTGCATTTGTATGTTTAACTTTGCACTGTTCATAATAGCAAAGGCATAGAATCAACCCAGGTGCCTATCAAGGATATATTGAATAAAGAAAATGTGGTAGATATATGTCATGGAATACTATGCAGCCATGAAAAAGAATTAAATTATGTCCTTTGCAGCAATATGAATGGAGCTAGAGGCCATAATCCTAAGCAAATTAATCAGAAATAGAATACCAAATACCACATATTCTTACGTATAAATGGGAGCTAAGCATTGAGCACTCATGGACATACATTTGGGAACAATAGGCACTGTGGACTAACAGAGGGTGGAGGGAAGGGATGAGTTTAAAACCTACCTGTCAGGTACTGTGCTCACTACTAGATTTCTGCTTCAAACCTCTGCATCATGCAATATTCCATGTAACAAATTTGCCACGTACCCTTATACCTAAAATAAAAATTGAAATTGAAAAAAGTCCAAGGTTAAAAGTAAAATAAAATATTATTTGTTGCTCTTTTTCTTTGTTTGAGAAAGTTTCTATTTCTCTTCGACTTTTCAAGGATTACATATATATTTTTAAACACAGAATTCGAGTTCTGGGGTATTTTTCTTTCAACACTTCAAATATTTCACTCTATTCTCTTCTCTTTGCTTGGGTTCCAATGAGGAGCTCCGTGTTAATCCTTTTCATTATCCTTCTATAGATAAGGTATTTTTCTCTGCTTTTAAAAAAAATGTGTTCTTTTTGGTCTTATGCATTTTACTACATGACCTCAGTTTTTTAACAGATCTACAAAAAGTAATTGATTTTCAGTTTGTTTAAAGACTTCTTTGTTGTGAGGATGGGGTGATGACTTTTAAGCACTCTACAAATCAGATAAAATTCTGCCTACATTATTCATTTTTTAAAAAATTATTTTTTTGTGAAAAATAAGTGAATATTATTATGGAGCAGTAATGCCACACTAAATCACATTTGATTTACTATGACTTCATTAAGACTTTCCTATAAACAGTTATTTAGCATTTCCTGAATATTTACATATTATTTTTCACTGTCCAGGTCTCTTCCATATTAAGAAGGAAGACTATAAATAATAAAAATTATCTTTTTGTTTTATGTGCAAATATACTGTCACATAAGCCTCATACATTTATTCATACCATGCCTTTATTAAGCCAGGAAAGGGAGTAATTTGACAAATGTACTGATTCTCAAGAGGACTTCAGTATTTAGAGATTATTAATGTGTCACATTTTTAATATATGTTTAAGTAGTACCAGAACACTCCACTAAAGGTTCTCTGAATACATGAAGTAAATGGCAATTCTATAGCAGTCTTCTTTTCATTAGACTTATGTACCTATTTTTACAGTTTACCAACATTGAAAGGTATAGTATATCGTAGAAAGAAGTTAACACATTATGTACATGGTATAAAATATTTACATTATTAAATAGCTCATTAGCTATACACGTAACTTCTTTGAGCCTATTTTAACATTTGTAAGGTGGTAAATGAATATTTTACAGAGTACTCTTTAAACATGTAAAACTGTAGCTAGAGTAATTCTACCACTCAGTGAGAAGATAAGCACATTTACTGGAGAACAACCTTGTCTGGAATGCATCCTAAAGTTAAAGTAGAGATTTCAAGCATCTGTGAAAAAAAAAATTGAACATGGTACAATATTTATGCCACAATATGTAACATGGTTTTTACTATGTGTTGATGAAATATTTGTGCCAATATTATAAATTGGGAAGGTCAAGTGTGGTAAATAGGTAAAGTTTTATGTTTATTTTATTTTATTATTATTTTTGAGGCAGAGTCTCACTCTATCATCCAAGGGTACAGTGGCATGATCTTGGTTTAGTACAACCTCCGCCTCCTGAGCTCAAGTGGTTCTCCTGCCTCAGCCACCCAAGTAGCTGGGATTACAGTCATGAGCCATTGCTCCTGGCCAAGTTTTTAGGTTTAACTCAAACTTCTGACTTCAAACTATGCTACAAGGCCGCAGTAACCAAAACAGCATAATACTGGTACAAAAACAGGTACATAGACCAATAGAACAGAATAGAGAACTCAGAAATAAAGCTGCACATCTACAACCATCTGATCTACAGTTAACCTGACAAAAAGAAGCAATGGGGAAAGGATTCTGTATTTAAAAAATGGTACTGGGAAAACTAGCTATCCATATGCAGAAAACGGAAACTGATCCCTTCTTTAGACTTTATACAAAAATTAACTCAAGATGGATTAAAGACTTAAATGTCAAACCCCAAATTGTAAAAGCACTAGAAGAAAATCTAGGCAATACCATTCAGAAATAGGCATGGGCAAAGAATTTTTGATGAAATCTCCAGAAGAAACTAGAACAAAGGCAACAACTTACAAATGTGATGTAAGCTAAAGAGCTTCTACACAGAAAATGAAACTATCGTAAGAATGAACAAAACCTACAAAGTGGGAGAGAATTTTTGCAATCTATCCATCTGTCAAAAGTCTAACATCCAGAATCTACAAGAAACTTAAACATGTTTACAAGAAAAAAGCAAAACGCCATCAAAAAGTGGGCAAAGGATATGAATAGATGCTTCTCAAAAGAATACATTTATGTAGCCAACAAACGTATATGAAAAAAAGCTCAACATCACTGACTATAAGAGAAATGCAAATCAAAACCACAATGAGATACCATCTCATGCCAGTCAGAATGGTGATTATTAAAAAGTCAGGAAACGATAGATGCTGGTGAGGCTGTGGAGAAATAGGAACACTTTTACACTGTTGGTGGGAATATAAATTAGCTCAACCGTTGTAGAAGACATGGTAGTGATCCTCAAAGATTTAGACCAGAATACCATTTGACCCAGCAATATCATTACTGGGTATATACCCAAAGGAATATAAAAAAATTCTATTATAAAGACACATATGCATGTATGTTCACTGCAGTGCCATTCACAATAGTGAAGACATGTAATCAATCCAAAAGCCCACCAACGATAGACTGGATAAAGCAAATGTGGTACATATACACCATGGAATACTATGCAGCTGTGAAAAGGAATGAGATAATGCTATTTGCAGGGACCTAGATGAAGATGGAAGCCATTATCTTCAGCAAACCAACATGGGAACAGAAAATCAAACACTGTATGTCCTCAGTTATAAGTGGGAGCTGAATAGTGAGAACACATGGACACAGGGAGGGTAACAACAGACACTGGGGCTTGTTGGGGGAAGGCAGGGATGGGACAGCATTAAGGAAAAGAGCTGATGCATGCAGGGCTAAATACCTAGGTGATGGGTTGATAGGTGCAGCAAACCACCATGGCACACAGTTGCCTACGTAACAAGCTTACACATCTTGCACATGTTCCACAGAACTTAATAAAAAATAAATTAATTTTAAAAAAATATGTGAACACCAGTAGACTTAAAAAGCTGTGTGTAAATAATGTAAAATTTAAAGCAAACATTAAAGGAAAATTCTACAGATAATATAAGTAAAACGGTATTGATAAATTCAAATGGAATTTTCAGAAATACTTTAGTAAGTCATATGAATGCAGGAAGGAGAAAACAGAAAGGGACAGCAGGGGGCAGGGAGGTTGGGGAGGGATAA
>CAUYLG010076204.1:0-38757 GCA_963573385.1 Cacajao melanocephalus | reverse complement strand
ATTTGGCGGACGCCCCTTCCTCACAGAGCTGGACCTTCCCAGTTCGGCTGTGCTTGCTGTGAAACTCTCAGTCCTCAGCGTTTCCAATTGCTGTTCTCCTTGTGGGGATGGGACCAGCCGAGCCTGACTCAAAGGGCACCCAGTCCAGTATACTCCGCACCAAGAAGCGCCGTGCCTCGGCGCCGGCAAAACAGCCGCGCCAGCCAAAAAAGTCATGCTGGCGACTCGTGTGGCTCCTCCGCTGGGAATCTCCCAGTCTGTGGGCAGCAAAAATTCATCTGAAAGTGTGGTGTCCACTCACTCTCTGCCCTTTCACTGGGAGCTACAATCCTGAGCTGCTGCTAATCGGCCATCTTGGATCTCTCTCTTACATTGTTTTTCGAAGTCTGATTATAATACTTTTTCCCTTACAAGTCAGTTGTTCTTTTTTGCCTAGATACTCAAACAATTTTTCCTTCTATTTAAGGGTTAGTAATAAAAGTGGACATGGGGTAGAAAGAGAGCCAGGATATCTCAGAAAGCAACTATCATATATATTTTTAACACTACATGAGAACAACTGAAGAGGGAGCTCTGAAGTGAGAAAAGCTTCTGTGAACCAGCCTTGATCCTAAATGTTACATTAATTTCACATAACAACAAGGCACACAAAGGAATGGAGGTGTAAAATACCATACAAAGACAAAGTAAGTTGGAAAGAAGAATGGGCAGGTTAACATCTCTACACCAGCACAACAAAAAGACACACCCACCAAACAGATTAAAACCATATCCTATACCGGGCGTGGTGGCTCAGGCCTGTAATCCCAGCACTTCAGGAGGCCGAGACAGGTGGATCACCTGAGGTCAGGAGTTTAAGACCAGCCTGGCCAACATGATGAAGCCCCATCTCTACTAAAAATAAAAAAAATTAGCTGGACATGGTGGTGCATGCCTGTAATCCTAGCTGCTGAGAAGGCTAAGACAGGAGAATTGCTTGAACCTTGGAGGTGGAGGTTGCAGTGAGCTGAGATTGCACCATTGAACTCCAGCCTGGCAATAGTGTGAGATTCCATCTCTATCCATCCATCCATCCATCAATCAGTCTTGATTAAACAAGCAATAAAATCAAACAAATAAAGAAAATAAAACCATATTCCACTATTGTCAAAGTGAACTAAAACTTACTAAGAAAGTGATACAAGATTCGAGAGAACACTGTAAATCAAAAGAGAAAAATCTCAGAAATGAGGTGGCAGACGTGAGGAAAGCATTGGAAATAACTATTTCAGAAATAAAGATTAGAAGGAACACAAGAGCAAATAAACACAACAGATAATGCCTTAAAATAAGTAGAAGGTAAATATTAGGAACATTGTAAATATAAAAAATAGACAAAGAATTCAAGAGAAAGGGGCACAATATTGAAGACAGGCAGATGAGAACTGACATTTGACTGCTAGGCGCCCCTGAAAAAGAAAACCAAAGCAGGAAACCGCAACTAGTACTTGACCTACAGTTCAAGAGAAATTGCCTGGAATGAAAAGGATCTGAAATTCCATATTGGGATGTCACATCTGAGAATAGTGACCTATACTGCCCAGCTCCCAAGACATACTCCAGTCTTGTCTCATTTGATCACTGTTTATATCTGCCATGCGTAGTACCATGCTGGTGCATAGTGGATGCTCAAACTATTGACCAAATATAGTAATATTTGGTAAATAAAAGGTTCTTGAAAACACCTGGGAAATGTAATGATCTTTCCTTATGTAACAGTAGTTAATTTCCTTAACTGTCACTGTTACCCTGGATGAGAATAGGAATGTTATTGCAAGCTGTTACGGACTCAGTTGTGTCCTCCCACCTCCAAAATGCATGTTGATGCTTTAATTCCCAATGTGACTATATGTGGAGATAGGGTCTTTTGGGAGGTAATTAAGGTAAAGTGAGATTAAAAGGGTGGGGCCTGGCTGGGCTCAAGGTGGCTTATGCCTGTAATCCCAGCACTTTGGGAGGCTGAGGTGGTTGGATCTTCTGAGGTCAGAAGTTTGACACCAGCCTGACCAACATAGGGAAACCCCATCTTTACTAAAAATACAAAAATTAGCCAGGTGTGATGATGTGCTCCTGTAATCCCAGCTACTTGGGAGGCTGAGGCAGGAGAATCCCTTGAACCCGGGAGGTGGAGGTTGCAGTGAGCTGAGATCATGCCATTACACTCCAGCATGGGCGACAAGAGCAAAACTCCATGTCAAGAAAAAAATAAAATGGTGGAGCCCTAATCCTAATCCAATAGGACTGATGTCCTTATAGGAAGAGGAAGAAATATGAGGGATCTACAAGCACAGGAGTAAAGATCATGTGAAGACAGAGCAACCAGGCAGCAAGCCGAGGAGAGAGGCCACCAGAAACCATCCCTGCTGCATCTTGATCTCGGACTTCTCAGTCTCCAGAACTGTGGGAAAATATATTTCTGTTGTTTAGGCCCCCCAGTCTGTGGTACTTTGTTATGGCAAACCTAGCTGACTGCTACATATTTTAAGGTTTGGGCCACTTCAGCAGATAAAGAACTATGACTAGTTGAGGTGCTTGCTGAAGGCAAAGGGAATACGGAATGGATAGTGGAAGAAGGTGGTTGTTAGTAACAACTGTGACCACGTGATCAGTTACAGGAATGAGGACCGTAATTGTCCTGAGTATTTCCATAGCGGTTATTAATACGTGTGTGTGCAAGGCAGTTATCTTTGGTTTCCTCCTTCTGTTATCCTCTTGCCATGTAAGTAAGATGTATTAACTTTATATCCTAGTATTTAAGTTATGGGATATCAAGGAGAAGAATAAACAGCATGCAAAGGCTTTGCATCCCTTTTAGTGTTGTTTTTGGTTGTACACAGGTTACTTTTTATCACACTAGGAAGAAGTATGACCTTGTTATTGTTTTCATTTGGAGATGAAGCATGGTTTAAGGAGGTGCATGCTGGTGCCAAGTTGACAAGGACTTGTGATGGTTAACTTTATATGCCAAATTAGAGGACTTTCTTGGAAGAGATTAATATTTAAATTGGTGAACACTGAGTAAACAGATTGCCCTCTATAATGTGGGTGGGCCTCATCTAAACCATTAAGGCCTGAGTAGAATAAAAAATCTGGCATCCCAGAGTGAGAAGGACTTCTCCAGCAGACTGTCCTTGAACTTCGTCTGCACCAGTGGCTCTCCTGGGTCTCTAGGCTGCCAGGCCACATTTGGACTTGATAGTCTCAACAATCGTGACAGCCAATTCCTTAAGAATAAATCTCACTGCTTACACACACACACACACACACACACACACACACACACACACCCATCCTATTGGTTCTGGTTCTCTGGAGAACCCTAATACACAATATTCAACATTCTAAACCAAAAATGTGTGTGTGTGTGTTTTTTTGGCGTGAATAGGACTATTTCTTTTTTTGTCTTGTAATAATATCAAAGTGGTTCATTATAATTGCAGATAACTACTGACAACCCTTTAGTTAGCTTTTTGTTTGAAAACAACTATGCCATGATGAAACTTTTGCTCTGATGGCGTCCCCTGTGCTTTCAGTGGGTGCTGGAGCAGCCAAGACGTCTCTGAAAATGTAGTGGGCAAATTCACTGGGTAGGGTTCCCCTGAGAACACTGTTTTTCTCTGAGTCATGATGTGCTTTTGGGAGACACTATTTGTGAAGTCTGATAGACTTGATGGAAAGAAGCTGTGATCAAGTAGCCCATTTAGTGTCATTGACACAGTTTTCTCTCTCCCTTATTTCAGGACTGGTTGACTTTGTTCTAATGTATATGCTGGGATTTCCAGGCAAAATCCTGATTTTGTGGTCAGCGAACATATGGCTGATAAGGGACAAACATAGAATTAGAAATCTGGCAATATATTATCTATGGGACAATTGATGAGAGAGTAGGTTTTAAGTGTTTTCATCACAAAAAAAGTGATGATTATGTGAGGTAATGTCTGTTAAATGGCTTGATTTAACCATTCTGATTATATATATCAAAACATCACATTATATCCCATAAATATATGCACTTTTTTAACTTAACAATTAAAATAAATACTTTTTTTTTTTTTTTTTAAGGAGCAGGGTCTTGCTTTGTTACCCAGACTGGAGTTGAGTGACATGATCACAGCTCACTGCAGCCTCAAACTCCTGGGCTCAAGTGATCCTCCCACTTCAGCCTCCCAAGTAGTAGGGACTACAGGCACATGCCACCACGCTTGGCTAATTTTTAATTTTTTTGTAGAGATGGAGTCTAGACTTGTTGCCCAGGGTGGTCTCAAACTCCTGGGCTCAAGCAGTCTTCCCTCCTTGGTCACCCAGAGTGCTGGGCTTACAGGTGTGAACCACCATGCCTGGCCTAAAATAAATAATTTTCTGAAAGAACGATAAATTCATTTTATTTACAAAGATGACAAGCATGCAATTCCTAGGGGGTTTACAATCTAGGAGGGGAAGGACAAGAAGCAAATGAACAAAAAAATATCAGACAATGGTAAGAGCTGGGCAGAGAAAGAGGCAATATGCCAGACAGCAGCTGGGTAGTGACTTGGTTTGAGTGTTCAGAGAGGGTAGCGTTTAATCTGAAGACCAATGACAGGAAGGAGTGAAGATGTGAGTAAAGAGCACTCTTGGTAGGAGAAACACCTGGTGCAAAGGCTCTGAGGCAGTACCAGCTTACAGACTGATAGTCTCAGCCATGGACTCTCAGGGGAGAGTGGTCAAGGGTCACGTAGGTGACTAAGGTAGGGTCAGATCAAGTAGGGAGGGTAGGTGTTCCCAGGTTGAAGTTCACCTGGATTTGGTACCTGCATGACACTGATCCTGCTCCAGTGTTTTGAAAAGAGGGATAAGGTGAGTTTGGGGTAAGAGAGGGATGCAGGAAAGAGTCTTCTGCAAGAGATAAAGTCTTCTGCGAGAGTCTTCTGCAAGAGTAGACCAAGGCCATGTTGCTAGAGGTGGGAGAAACAGAGTCAGTCTCTGTTGTAAGTGCAGGGCATCTCCAACTCTTTTATTCAAGTCTATGTATTTGTATTTTAAAGTTAGCAGATAACAAGTGTATCTGTATAACTCTTAATTTGAAGCCATGGATTATTTGGTTTCAAAGAAGATGACAAACCCAGGATTCCTTTTAGAAACGTTATTACTGTCATCTGCCACTGTTTATTGAGGATCTGCAGACTGTGTCATTGTAGTGAGTGAGGATGAGTGGGAATCTGAAATGTCAACTTATTTTGGTCAAAAGGGCTCTAGGAGCCTTCTGCTGTATACCAATTCCATCTCATCTAGCTCCTACAGTAATTTCACAAATGGAGTAACTTCATTGCCTTCCTAAACAGTGTTTAGCTCTGGCCCTTGAAATCTGTATCTTCTCACGTAAATCTAAATAAATATTGTTACCTTGGAACATGAGTAAGAACTGACGTAGAGCAGCGTTAGTAATAAGTGACTTAGTTCCCAGGGGCTAGTTAGATAAATATCAAAATGATACTGTCATAACACGATTTCACTTATAAGACAGAACAATAGTGTGAAACTTGAAGACCTGCTGGGTTATAGAGAGACCCTGGTGTTTTACTGTTCCAGCTTGCCTGTTGAAATCTGCTTGGTTCTAGTATTTATGTGTTTATGTAATTTTTTTATTCATGCAGTAATGTTTTTTCAGTAATTCTCCTTAATTGAGCTCCTAAGATACCCCTATTTAAAGTACCTGGATTCTAGTGGTTCCAATTTCTCTTTTTGTAGAGGTACTTTTTTTTTTTTTTGTACAATACTCTCTCTCTCTCCCCCCCGTTTCTTTTGTACAGGTTTGCTAAAGTACAGGTAGATCCTTGAAGGAAAAATCTTTGTTTTCTTGCAGGATGGGCTGGTGATAAGAGTGTCAGAAGCCTAATCCTAGATTTAGGTTGGGCTTTTTGTATTGGATTTCATACCAAAAATTATTTATAATAATTTAATCATACTATGATATACATGGACTTACTTGTAGAAAAATGGCAGCCCTACTCATTACAGAAATGTGATAGGAATATGGGATCAGTTTTGTCTCATTTCTGTGGCCAAGGACAATAGGCTGCTATCTTAGCTCACGTCCAATAGGTTTTATTTTCACTCATTCTTTCTTTTGTTTTAGAAGTGTTTTAGGAACTTCTGTAAAGACTTTAACTGGGCAGTGATTATGGCACTAAGACTTAGCTGCAGTCCCTTAAAATTAGACTTTGCACACTCCGTGTGAGGACTTTGATTATCTTTCTCCTGTGTCTGGTCTCTGCAGGCTGCCTGCGCTGGCACACGGAACTGCCTTTCTGTGCTCTCTGTTCTGTTATCCCCTGGTACCAGCCATGTGCTATAGCTCCCCTGCCATCTCCCTGTGGCCCCCTGGGCGTTTGTGGTTAGGCGTCTGGTGAAAGCTGGCAGCATGCTGCCTTACTTCTACTATCTGAGAGCCTGCAGTTGACTAAGGGCATCATGAGACGGGTATTGAGGTTGGAAAGTACAGAGGCAGCAGGAAGAGAAGCGCCAGCAGGAGGATTGAGCCCCCAGGAAACATAGTCAATCTTTGCTTCCATCAGTCTTGGTCTTCATCTTAAATCATTTCCTGGCTTTAGCAACCTGCCCATACTTTCAGAGACTTTGCTGGTCTTTTAAGGTCAGTATTTGATTTAATATTCTTACTGAATCATTCTGTGCGCATCATGTTTACATGTGGCTCTGAAATTGGCCCTTTAGTATTAAAGATTCAGAACTGCCCTGAGTTTAACCAGCTCTTTCTTGTGCTCAGATCATCTTCATTTTTAAATATTGTAACAATAGAGTATTTTAAGTGAGTTTTGTGGTGGTAATTCTGTCTGAGAGCAAGAGAGTATGGGTGGGTCTCTATTAGTGTGTTCTTGCCTTGCTATAAAGAAATACCTGAGACTGGGTAATTTATATATATAAAAAAAGAGGTTTAATTGGCTTATGGTTCTGTAGGTTGTACAGGAAACATAGCGGATTCTGCTTGGCTTATGGGGAGGCCTCAGGAAATTGACCGTCATAGTGGAAGGCGAAAGGGGAACAGGCGGGTCATATGGCTGGAACAGGAGCCAAAAGGAGAGTGAAAGGGGAGGTGCCACACACTTTCAAATGACCAGAGTTCACAAGGACTTGCTATTGCGAGAGCGACACCAAAGGGATGGTACTAAACCATTCATGAGAAATCCACCCCCATGATCTAGCCACCTCCCACCAGGCCCCACCTCCAACATTGGCTATGACAATTGGACGTGAGATTTGGGTGGGAACACAGATCAAGCCGTATCAGTGTCTGTTCCTGTTACAAATGTTTTGATTTGGAGGAAGTGTTTATGAGTTTGTGTACACATGTGTGCCTTTTGGAGGACTTCATGGGTAGCAAAATCAGGATAATTTATCCTCTAATCCAAGGACTCTTTATAAAATCTCAAGTATTTTGTTTAAAATGTGATTCCCTGTGTTTCTTACAGTAAGCCGCTGGTTTAGGTGTTGGATGGGCTCAAAACTATGTATTTTTTTCATTTCTCTAGAGAATGATGATGCTCATAGAGATCAGTTGAGAAGCACTGCTTTGGGAAGGGATGCTCTCCCATCAGATGGCAGCTTTGGGTTTGCCAGTGGCGCGTTGGATCTCTGGAGGATCTTCTTCCATTTCCATATAGGGTACTGATGATAGAGTGGTTCATTATCTTGCAATCCAGAGCTTCCTCCCTATTCATCCATTTCCTTTTGAAGGGGGCTGGCCTAGGGACCACTGAGAATTAGCTTCCAATAAATTATTGTTTCCTTTTAAAACAATATATTAACTCCGTAGGAGTGCGATGAGGTATCCACCAAATGCAATCCTCTGGTAGCTTCTTTGTGGTTATGTTTGTGTGCCTGCCTGTATTGATGGGTAAAGATAGGGACTTGGGTAAATTACCTAACTTTTCTGAGCTTCAGTTTCCAAGTATGGAGATGGAGATGATAATAATACCTAATGCATACGGGTCTTCTAAGGATTAAATGCTAAATGCTATGAATAGCACTTAGCATGTCATAAGTGCTACATGAGAGTTAGTTGTTATGGGTATTGTTGTTGTTATTATTATTACCAACCTATTTGAATCAAAGTAAAAATCTTCCTTGTCAGAAAATCATAGGAATCAACAAGAAAGATATGGGAAAATGCTGTACACAGCAGCTTGTACCCTCTAGGGGAGTTGGTGCAATTTCTGGGATGAGAGCAGTCCTTATCTGCAGTGTGGAGGCTTTATCAATGGAATCTACTATAAAGAGCATTAATAGGACCATCTTCCTGTCCTCCAGCCCCAGCTCAAAGGTGCTGCCAAATGCAGATAAAAACACTGGAGTAACCTCAGTTGACTATTGTCTACCTCCTTAATCTCACCATCAGTGAAATTAATATTTGGTTGCTGAAGGGGGACAAACATCTGTAACTTTTCCCATGTAGAATGGCTGTTTGGTTTCTATTGCACACATTTTTCTCTCAGGTTAAAAATTGCTGAAACACGATTTCCCTCTTTTAGAAATGGAATCATGTTTGATTTTATGGTGATGTTTATAGAGCTAAGGAGAGTTGAGAGTCATTCTGGCATTAAAACCGTCTAAGCCTTTAAATAAATATATTGTTGTTATCTTGAATCTTTCCAGACTGAACTTGGAATTCACTCAGGCGTCTTATAGAGCTTTGATACATCAGAGGGGGACAGTCATGATCCTGTAAATTCCTAACAACATTGGACCACTCTTGCAGATTGCAAAGAACAGAATGAAATGCAGCACAAAGACTTGTGCTGACAAATGTCCACGCAAGTATTAATCTACTTGCTACTTGAAGTAAGGTCCCAATTACAGAAGATTTATTTTGAAAGAATTTGGTGTTTTATCATTGTCATCATCATCTTTCCTCTGAATGATTGCATTAATCTCCTAACTGGTCTATCTTGCACAGTTCCTGGGCTGCCTTTTCTAAAACTTTTCCCATCAGTCCAGTCCTTTGCTTAGAAATCCAGCATGACATTCCCGTTGCTGGTAACAAAAGTAGTCTTTGGGGCTTTGTATTTCATGCTTTTCCCTGTCTGCTTCCCACTCTACTTTATTGGTCTCCCCATATTTCCCCCTCCAGGCCTTTACTTATGTTGTTGACTCTGCCTAAGAGCCTCGTCTTCACCTCTACTGCAGGGTACTCTGGGAATCTCTCAAATCATCTCAAATGTCTTCCAGTAAAGTCTTTTCTAAACATATTACTTCCAGAATTAATCATTTTACCCTCCTGTATAGAAGTGGAAATGGATACATGAGGTTAAGTGAGGTGGTGTAACTTATACAAGGTCACAGATCCGGTAAGTGTCAGAGTTGGGGTGGACAATGAGACACATAATAAAAAAAAATGAAAATGCAAAAGCATAATTGGAAACAGGATGTCATTGTCATATTTAGGGACAAAAAAATAGGCTTTGTGAGAAATCAACCACTGGACTATAACCTGAAGAAAGGTTGTATACATAGGATCTTGGAAATGGAAGATCCTTGAACCTGAAATTGGTGAAACTTTTTCTGGGTGCCTGAAATCTTGCCACTGGGAAGGTGTGTGGTGTGGTCAAAAGTGCTATGTGAAGTCTTGCTATGCCTAGAAGAGGAAGTCCTCAGGAGTGAACGCCTCCCCTTTCTCTGACTGTTGATTAATATGCCCAGTGTTCCATTATTGGAACGCCAAGCATGTGGGAATTATTTATATCCTACTGCTCAAGGTCATCGCCAAGGTCTGATTTTCAAAATTCAAAAAATTGCAACCTCAGGCATAAATGGGCTGTGGGCTATGTGATGAGGAACATGGGCAGCTTTTGTGACCTTTTCATGCCATGTAGGGGCTGTCCTGCATATGGCAGGCCCTGATTATAAATCAATAGGCATTTGAGTCAAGGAAAAAAAGGTAGGTTTATTAGGGTTGTGTACTATTGTAGGTCTCCCCAAGTTTATGCAGCTTCCCAGAGAGCCCAGATTTTTCTGGGATATGGTAAATGGCACACACATGAGAAGTTCACCTTAATGGCATTGTGCCCTCTGTGCCACTGACACCATCAACACTGAAATAAAGGATGTTCTCTTGTCAAGACCACTGTAAGAACAGCCTCTACAAAATAACCTGGCTTCTTTCCAGTGAACTTTCTTATCCAGAAGCTCTATAGAAAAAAAATAAGGAGCCTCTCTGATTAACAGGACACAAGAAAAGTATGGAGGGTAGTTTTCCACATTATTTGTCACAGTTTTTGGGTTAGTGCTGGCACTTTATAAATCTTTGTTTGGCCCTTCTTTCATCCACTTGGACTGACTTTCAGGATACAGTAAGCAGGGTCTAGTTATGACCACTGGAGCAGAAATGCAGATTCAATGAGTAATTATTAAGAACTTTCCAGAATATTAGCTGTTTCACTTGCTGCAGTCACTAATGATGGAATAGTCTATTAGACATTTCTGTTCCCAGCAACTCCGGAGAATTGATTCCAATCTGAAGCAGCCAACCACTTTGATCAATACCATAGTGACTCTTATTGATGGATTGTTTTACAATGGTAGCCATCAGAGCAGTCCATCAGCTCAGGAGGCACCAGAACTGTCCCCTGCAAGCTGTAATGTACCACAAATATCTGATTCAAATCAACTTACTATTGAGGCCAGGATGACAAGCGTGAAATTAATTGTTCCACTTCATGTAAGACCTGCATTCTTCTTTTGAGAGAGTAATTGGTTGCTGCATGTAGCGTGAGAGCTGGGGGAGCTTTGCCTCTCTGCAGTGTTTATGGACTTATTTTTTTCCCCCACCAACTATTTTTTTTCCCTATGCTTTTAGGTGTCATCAGTGTTGCACAGCTGCTGTTCCTGCTGTTGTTTTTTTTGTAGGTCTTGTCGTGTCAGAGAGGATGGTTTTCTTCTAGAAAGGTTGATTGCAGACAGAGTGCATTTTTTTTCATCTGAAAAGCTTATTAATGAAAGAGGGAGTTTGCTGGCCAACATTAAAGCAAGAAAATCTTGAGTGTTTCAGTGAGTACAAAAAAATAACTGGGCAAATGGCAGTGGGCTCCCTGTTCTTCCATGGTTGCAATAGGCTAATTTAGAAGGTGTGATCATCTTGCTGAGCATCATCTGAATACAGTTGCCTTCAGAAGCTTATTGATGGAGAAATAATGAGGGAAATCTAGGTAGGAAGTCAAAAAGGACAACCGAAGAAATTAGAAAGTGGGGATAGTCCAACAGTTTCTGGTCATTCAGTCCTTGTTGACAAATTGACCATTATGTTGGATAAAATCGAGATCCCGATAGAACTTGAGAGAAGTGTTTTAAGGTACTCTTATAAGAAAATACACGTTTGTGTCTGGTGCTGGAAGATAAGAGGGCTGTAGAAACAGAGGAGCATCAAGCACAGTAACTTTCATGGTCTCGGGGCTTTCTGAAACCCTGGTTAGATGGCTGTCCTGGTGGAGCTGGGGATTTCTAGTATACCAGTACTTCTCAGAATGGCAATGCTTTTTGTTTTACTGAAATAGGGATTCTGTGGACAGTAAATTCTATATCCAGCCAGTATTTATTGAGTGCCTGCTGTGTGTAAGCCTGTTTAGGTCCTGGGGGTGACCCAAGTAAATGAGACTCTGAATCTCTGAAGCTTACCTTCTCATGAAAAGCTTGAGAAGACAGACAATAACTGTATACACAAATCTGTAAGGCAATGTCAGACAGTGTTAGGGATAGTGGATGGCAGAGGATGGCAACCTTGTCTGATGTTGGAGAGTGAAGTTCAAGTAAGAGTAAGCAAGGTAGATTTGACTTCAACCCAGCTCATGAGCCTAAATCCACCTTCACCATCAAACTTAGTTTGTCTTTGAGATGTTCTAGCAGCAGAGCTTTCCTTTACACTTTGGAAGGAAGACATTTGATTCTCTCAGCATTCAGTACAGGAAAAATATCCAACATAAAATACCCAGCTGAGAATGTTGGGGATGGTTTTAGCGGTAAGTGATTCTATTTCTGCTTGGTCATGTAAGGGTTTGAAAGTATTGATTGAACACTTTCATAACACCTGAAGGGATCAGAAGTGATTAATAATAAATAACCTATGATAACAAAACTCAGAGAATTTTAAAGCCCCAGACAGTGCTGGCTAGGGAGAAAGATTCCATATTACTCAGTTGCATGTGATTAGATACAGCGCATAACCTTGTTAACTCGTGACTCTGCCATAGTGGACTGAGGTAGCCAAAGTATTACCTGATCATCATAATTTCCTATCTTCCATTTTCTGGTTTCTTTGGGGGAATCTTCCCCTCCTTCCATTTGAGGCTGGGGTCCCATAAGCTTCAGCCACAATATGGGCAGAGGCCCAGCCTTGGCCTACCAATGCCTCACATTATCCTGGAGATGAGTTGGCTAAAAAATGGGCTTGTGACTCAGGCTAGGCCAATCAGAGCCTTCCCTGACTTCCCTCAAGGAGCTAATGGGAAAGATTTTTTTTTTCCACCAGGGTGGCTAAGCTGATAGGATGAGAGTCTGGCAGGGTGACACAGACCTAACTGGCTACTGGGATGGCTGCTGATGAAAGGATGTCAAGCAGAGCTGAGAGTTGTGATCACGAGAAAAACAAACGCAGCAGGTGCAGCTCCGATCCACAATTGTGAGTTCTAAATTCTTTAGGTTTGCTTGTTTAAGCAAGTATACAGATTACATAGAAAAAAACTCTGAAAAAAAGAAAATTTGAGATATGCTTCCACTTAATTAAGCCACACTGGTGAGATTTCATTTCTGCTGGATGGTGAATCTGATAGAAATGCTTTTATTGTGCAATGGGATTGAAAAGAACTCTTCTAGAAGGGCACAGCTGAGCCAAAACCAAGCCGCTTGTTCCCAGGACTCATGAGGCTCATACCATCGTCTCTGGAAGCACACTTATCATGACTGGAAGATCCCTTTAAGTAACTTTTATGATGACAGCATCGTAAATATACATCATAAAGACTTTCTGTGAAGGAAAATTACAAAATTAAATGTCCATTTAGTTAAAACAGAAGCCTGCCAAAACATTTATGTGGCTGCAAAATAGGGATTTCTGAGAAGAGATGAAATTTGCAGCTGCTGAAGCAAAGCCCTGCGTTCTAGCTGTTGGCTTTTGCAATGCTCAGGAATTTTCAGGCCTGTTTATGGACCAGCTGCTCTGCTAAGATTCCATAATGTATGGGCAGAGGAATCTTGAATAAATGTGTTTCTTCCTTCTCCTCCTTGGGAATCCAGAATCTTTAGCCCTAACTTCTAAGAATTAAACCAAGCAGTGTTTCATGTTTATAGATGAGTCAGCTATTTACTTAGCCCCTTGAACCATTTGTCAAATGCAAAAGGATGTGACAAATTTGTCTGATTTCTAAACAGAAACGGTATTTGTTGTATTGTGCAGAGATATCACACTTTGGAGCCTCTTCTACTGGTCTCTTTTTTTCTCTAGGAACTAGACCCCTAGAATTGACTGCCTCAAATTCTTACCTTGGTTTTCAAGACTCCAAGGGTGTGTCTCTGTCTTAATCTACTTTCTGTTGCTATAAACAGAATACATGAGACTGGGTAATTTATAAAGAAAATAAAGTTATTTTGTATAGTTTTGGAGGCTGGAAAGTTCAAGGTCAAAGAGCTGCATCTGGCAAGGGCCTTCTTGCTGTGTCACAACATGGCAGAAGGCAGCATGTGGCAAGACAGAGGAAGCATGTCAGTTCAGGTCTCTATTCCTTTTCTTATAAAGCCACCAGTCACATCATGAAGGGTCCATCTTGATGATATTATCTAATCCTAATCACCTCTCAAAAGTTTCACCTCGAAATACCAGCAACATGTGAACCTGTAGATTACATTTCCAACACGTGAGCATCGGGGAACACATTTAAATCATAGTAGTCTCCTTCCTCTCATGTCTCCTGCTATTCTCCCTAGTGCTCAACAAGGCTGTTGCCATCCTGGTGTTCTTTTTTTTCCTTAAACATGCCAACCCCTTTCTGCTCAGGAGCTTGACTCTCACGATCCCTCTGCTTTGAGTGCTCTTTCCCCTTCTTTGCACACTTGGCTCATCGCTTGGGTTTCAGCTCAGATATCATCTCCATTAGAGGAGCCTGATGCAACCAGACAATCTAGTCTTTTGCCCAATAACTCTGTATCATGTGACTCCATCTTATTTTCCCCAGTTCAGTTTGTCTGAACTTTGAATTGATTTCCTGTTTGTGCCCTCTTTCTCCCCACTAGAATATAAACATCATGAGAATGAGGGCATGGTCTGTTTTATTCCGTGTTGCATCTTTGGCACCTATGTCCTGGCACATAGTAGATGCTCAGTTATATTTCTAGTAAGAATAAGTGTCTAAATAGCCTACCCATTCCTCTGAGCCATGGCCCCATTTAAGTAAGTTAAGCAATTTATTTTAGCATCTCTCTCCAACTTCTCTATTATACAGGGTAAGTGGAATGTAATATTCATATGGATGTTTTGATTCTCATTTAGTCCTTACACAATCTTTAGGAACCAAGAATACTCAAGCCCATCTTCTGTCCACAGCTGGTGTCCAGTTTTGTCTTTTGACACCCAGATTCCTTCTTGGCCCTTGTTACCATGGGGAGGAACTAAATTTGTAATTAGATATTTATTATCTTCTTCCTCTACTAGACCCTTAGGTTTGGTCCCAGGACTGCTTTTATTTGCTGAATGCTTCCAGCCTGGCAGTGGGTGCTCAAGGTCTTAGGGATAATCCTGAGGGCTGAACCCCTTATTCTGCCTGGTTTTGGACATGGGATTTTGCAGCCACAGAATTTCCCTGTCTGAACAAATGTATGCTTCCCCATGGCTGGAAGAACACAAAAATTCCTCGTTCGTGTGTGCTTTTGCAGGGATAGAAGGAGACATGAAGTCTTTCACACCCTTAATACTGGCAGCCCAAATTCAGAAAGATCTCTGGTCTTGTGTGTTCAGGGATACAAAGTCACATTCTACCTCTCACTACCCTTGGTGTGTGGAGGGGAAAGTTAGGATTATGACCCAAAATATGCAATTGTACTTAAAAGGACAATATGCTAGAGTGTTTGGAATCAGGTGAGTCCTGGAAAACATGGGATACATGGTCCCCATACTTCCCCCATTGGAATTGTACAAATTCCCCCATAGTGCCTGACTGTGTCGCATCATAATAAGCCAGTCAAGGCAGGAGGCTCTTTGCAGCCCCACATGTGTCTCCTGGGGGCTGTGAATGTGGTTGGGGATAGGGGGTGGTTTAGGGGAGGGAGCAGGGGTTTTGATTTTTTTTGCTGCTGCTCTCTAAGGAATTCTTCCATATTTCACTTTAGCACATTCCCAGAACCCATGACAGCTGCATAATTGCTGGACCGACATAAATCTATAGCAGTGATGGGTAGATTTTGCTGACGTGTTGCTTCGCCGGCAGGACTTGGTAGACCATGTCTGCATATCATATCACAGTCTCAGGCAGTGGTGGGACAGGGCAAGGAAAGCTATTTATTGTGTCTCCAAGGTCGTGATGTCAGATGGAGGAGTCGTAATAAAAGAAACACCATTGAGGCAAAGAGAGTTCCTTAAAGTAGAGAAAGTGGAAGGATGAAAGAAAGCATTTCCTCCCATGATGAACCCACAAGAGGAAAGCTTAAGGTCAAAGGCAGGCATTTATTCCTCTGTGTCACAAATATCTGTAATTTAAACATGCTGGTTAAAACTTGGACTGATCAGGAGTTTTTCCCCATAGTTTCGAAGTTAAGTAATTAAATATGTTCAGGCTTTCAAAAGAGATATAGAAAAATGAAAGACTTCACCAAATTGCTTAAAGAATTTTGAATTAAAAAAAAATCCATTCATTCAATCTGCAGGTATTTGCTGAGCATCCATCATGTGATTAGCACGATGATTGGAGCTGGGGGACACAGGGGTAGTGAAAAGGCAGATAGTTGCTGGCCAAGCGGAACCTGTGGTCCGGCCAAGAAGAAGCCATTACCCAAGTAATTATGGTTTCCTCCTTCTAGCAGCTGCATGGCGAGCCTCCTCCCAGGGCTAGGAGTAGAGCCTATGTTTCTCTTTTCATTTCCTTTTTGTTTTTATTTTTGGTATACCTTTTAAAAGTTTGCTTTAAATTTTTAATAATTATTTAAGTAAATAATTCAGGAATCTGCTTGCTTGTAATTAGAACAAGCAATTAGAACAATTACAGATCAGGATTTGGCTCTTGTGGATTCTCTCCACCCCAGGTAATCACTGTGATGGATTTATGGTATGACTTTGCAGAGAAATTTTGTTATACTTCCGCATGTGTGTGCAGTGTGTGTGTGTACCCATAGACAGCTTCTGCTGCTGTTCTAATACAAATGCAGCACATGCTATGCGTCTATTATTGTACAACTTGCTTATTTTATTCCATAGTACCTTTTTATATTAGTTTTTGACTTCTGTTGATACTTGTTAAGGTAGTTGGTTAACTTTTAATTGCTGAAAGTTGTGCTTTTTCACAGTCCTATTTGGAAGCTTGTATGGTAGCTACTGTCTAGAGACTTGGAATCATAAAAATTAATACATAGAAATAGTATGCATGTATTAAGTGCTTAATATTTGCCAGACAGTGTTCTAAGTCTCTCACATGGATTATATCATTTAATTATGAGAGCATCTCAGTGGAGTAAAGCCTATTTTTATTGTGATTTTACAGAAGAGGGAATCTGAAGCATGAAAAAAAAAAGTACTTGCGAAGGTCACACGGTAAGGAAGTGATGCCAAGATTTGAAGCTAGATAGTGCAGTGCCAGAGCCCAAGATCTGTTAGTTCTCTTAACACCTATGATTTCTGGGATTTTAGATGTTAAATTCAATCTATGAAGCAGTGTATGACAGGATGGTACGTGATTCACTGAGAGGCCAACTGGGCTGGTTTGTGAGTTTCTCAGTTTATTGATTCAGCAAACACCTGTTACGCACCTTTGGTGTGATGGATTCTCCACTAGTCCCCAGAAACACAGCAATGAGATGGAACACACAGTCTTGCCTCATGAAGCTCACAGTGGGAGATGATAATGCTGAATACCATCTACATAAGGCACCCATGATGTGTGTACCTGGCGGGACAGGAATCTTGTCCCCTCTGGCATTATGTGGTTTTCGGCCTGTGTTTTATTTCATTTTGTTTTCTTCTACTTTAGATGGCATTTGTTAACTGGATTATTAAGGGTCCATTGGCATAGTTGGAGGAAAATACTCCATCTTGTAGGGACAATATTGCCTTCTATGTTGTCTATACAGGCAGAAGGAAGAGACCCAGCAGCATGTCTTGAATGCCAGTGTTTTTATCCCCACTGGCTGCCCAGCCACAATATGGCAAATTTGCTATTCATCCAGCCCAATCATAATTAGCATAATCGGCTCTGGTGCCCACCCAGATGTGGTGGGTGGTGTCCTCGGCTGATTACAAAGATTGCAGCCCAGCATTTTGGGAAACTGCTCTTACTTCCTGTCCTTGTATCACTTCTGTGGGCTGATTTTTCTGCTCTTGTGTTGAAAAACGAAGTAATGGAAAGGTTCTCTTATAGTTAATGTGTCTTGTGTAATGACGAATGATAACCACAGTGTCTGTGATTTTTTTCTTTGAAAATCAGGAGACTCATTAAGGACAGAAGGAAGTGTAAGTCACTTGGCTTTGAACTCTAAGCTGCATTCGTCATCCTGAAGTCTCAGATCAAGGGAGTGTGCTCATCTTTTCTCCTTATTTGGACCTAGAATAATCTTCCATCTTAGCACTGGAAAAGGATTAATGTATCATTCATTTCTCTTTCTTTATTTTTTTTTTCTTGGCTACTAACAGTAAAATAGAAAGGGAGCCATAGATGATGTTGGCCAGACTTTTTATACAGTATTTAGGTTTGTAATAGGCTCAGTGTGGCTGGTGGCTTTATATTAGCTGCTGCAAGAGGTACATAGAATTTATGTATTATTTATTTTGCAAACACTTAGGTAAATTACATCATGGCCTTTTACGTTTTAGTCCGTTGAACCAAACACTACTAAGTTTTCTTTCGTTGCCACAAAAACCACATTTTAAGAGATGCATTGATTTTTTTAAATAATGCTTTTACATTTTGGTATACATATGAAAGAAAAAACATGGGAAAAAAGTATATATTTTTTTCTCTTGGGTTAGAACCCACTCGTTTTAAATTTCAGACTGACTTAAAGCCTTTTGAGGCTCAAGTTTAGTGTGCTATGAGCAAAACAGGCAGTTTCCAAGTTCTAAGAGAGAAAACTTTAAGACTTATAAAATGCTCAAAAGCCTTCTTAGGTATCAAATAGCTTTCAGAGAAAGCATTTGATGGATGAAGGACACAAGGATTAGAAAACTGTGGGCCAATTTTTTCTTCATATAATCCCATATTAGAGCAGTGGAAAAAGTTCTTAGGTCTAGGGACTTAAATCAGTGACTTGGAAGTTTTTGCTTGTTGCCAAACCCGGAAAATGCCTGGTTTGGCCTGAGCTTTGCAGAAGTGAAGAGTCCTGTAGCCATCTCCACTGTGCACGACATTAACACACGGGGTGTTGGAACATGAAATCTTAGTAACGCTTCTTAGAATTGGAATTGGATAGTGTGCTACCTGCTGTCCCTAATAAATTTACAAATATTTTTCTAGTTATTATCTCAGAAAACTGAAGTGGAAAATAAGGTTAAGAGAAATATGATGGGGCATCAAGGAGTCATCTAAGAACTCTGATTTCCTGAATTCACATGCTTTGGATTTTGGAGTTTCTTGTTACCTGAACTCTGCCCTGTGGAAAGAGAATGCGATTGGCTAAAGGTGTTGGGTTATGGTTGTGGAGAACACATGGCTCTCTTGTTGCATTGGTCTCTTAGAAACACAAGCCCCAACCTGGTTTGCATTAGGGTCTCCATTTTCACACCAGGGTCTTTCATATATTCATATTTGCTGATGAGCGAGCAGGTGACTAGATGAATGAATGATTTCAGTAGCAGCCTAGTCCATGCATGAGGTCAGAATTCAAGGCCAGAGGGAGTGACATCAGCAGGTGGTGTATGCCCTTTTTTACTTTAGATTCCAATTTGGGAAGGGCCCTACTGGCAGAAGGGCAAGGTGCTAACTCTGGGTGTCAGCATCTGCCAGGTCTCTGCCAGCTCTTGGTTACCAGGGACTGGCCCACTCCACCATCACTCAGGTGGCCCTTGGCACCCAGTCAGCAGAAGCTTGAGCACATGTAAGTGGTTTACAGGTGCAGGCACAGCAGGCCCTCTTATGGAGAATGTGGAGAGGCCAGTGGCTTTTGTTGCAACACTTCTCCATCCTTTGTTGACTTTACCTTAGATGTGCCCTGAGCATGCAGCACAGGCAGTTTGTATACATTTTAATGTGAAATGGGGGGAGGGTATAACTAGCATAACCAGGATGTTATTACAGTCATTGAGGCTTAAGGATGAGGCAGGGAGAGGAAAATGTGAGTTTATTAAAAAGCAAATATTGCAGGTGGTGTTTAGACATTTCCCAGTGCGACAGTGGGATTCAAATACTAGAAGTTTGAGAAACACTACTTTTGTGTGCACATTTGTACGCAGTGTGTTTCTACCTTTTACAGTGGACAGATTATGTCTTGCAAAGTGATATTTTAGGTATGAAATCTGTATTCAGCCTCCTTAAGTAACCTTTTATAAACGCTCTTTAGTGAAAGTGACTTGCTGAAGTTCCAAAGGAGGCTGTGACAAACTAGAACCTCCTGTTCTGGGTTACTCATTACAGCTTAAATGCATGGGTTTAGAGAGTTAATAAGTTCTCCTTTGGAGGTGCAGGCCAGATTCTTTCTTCTGCCCACTGAGATGGGTGCTCATCAAGTTTCAGAAACATGGTTACTGTGTGTAGAGACTCAATACTTCATCTTTTTCTTTCAAGAGAGTGAAAAGTATCCTTTCTGAACCAGACAGAATTTAGTCACTGGTTTTCAGAACCTCAGAGTCGGATGTAAGTCTAAATTCATTTGATGCTTTTCATACTGCAGGCTGATGCTAAGGTAGAATAACACCAAATCCCTGGCTGTTTTAAGCGTTTCTTGTGCTATATTTGACTGAAAACTTAGAAGATACTTCCTAAGTGAAATATAGAAGATGAGGTACCTGTAATGTTTTGGTGGCTGTGGGACAGGATATTCTAAGTGATTTTTCCAGAGCCTGCTGCCGAGTTGTTTTTTTCCATTCTAAACACTTATGATTTTCAGGCATTTGCAATTCATCCATATAACGACTTTTTGGGCTTAAGCTAATGGCACAAAAACATTTCAGCCTGGGAGCAAGTGATGTTTTGGGGGTGTTTTTTGTGATGTTTAAAATATAAATCCCTTTGGTTGCTCTGAGTTAGAATTGATGAAAAAATAAAGAAGGAAAAGCAAAGAAGTTAATGGTCTGAAACCTAGGATTGGTATGTGGTTCATATTCAGAATCAGAACAGCGTGCTGGTTTTGGCAATTGGGAATATTAATATTCTGAGCTGTGGCATGGAAATTTGAAAAAGGTTTAAAGAAGCAGCTTATATGATAAATTTTTAATGGGAAAGAAGCTGCCGCCCATGTGAAAGAACTGCTTGTCTGTTCTGGGTCACAAAACCTTCATGTGATGGCCATTCAGGGGTCATTCCAGCTCTACTGATACCATGGCCAGTGGCTGCCATTGCTGCACTGTTACCACCTGCTGGCCACTGCACTGAGGTGTGGACTCAATCCGACTTTGCCCTCGCTAAGGCTCTGTGAATTAGGGGCAATTATTTGTCACCATTTTATTTATTTATTTATTGAAATGGAGTTTCGCTCTTGTAGCCCAGGCTGGAGTGTGCAGTGGCGCAATGTCGGCTCACTACAACCTCTGCCCCCTGGGTTCAAGCGATTCTCCTGTCTTTCAGCCTCCTGTGTAGCTGGGATTACAGGCACCCACCACCATGCCTGGCTAATTTTTATATTTTTAATAGAGATGGGGTTTCGCCTGACCTCAGGTGATCCACCGTCTTGGCCTCCCAAAGTGCTGGGATTACAGGCGAGAGCGACCATGCCTGGCTGTCATCATTTTAGAGATGCAAACACTGAGGCCTGGAGAAGGAAAAAGACTTGTTCAAGGTCGCCCAGCTAGTAAGTGGCAGAGCTGGGACGTGAATCTCACTCTTCCCTTGTCTTCTAACCATTATGTCGTAGGAAATAGGAAGCAGAGCACTTGGGAACAGTCACCTTGAAGGCAGACTAAGTTTGATTCTGAAACTTAGTAGCATGAGAGTCTTCTGGAAGTATGTGGCTTCAGAAGGGAAACCAGTGGATGGAGAAGCCCATGGAATGGGTTTAGATTGCTCTCCTTGTTATTTTTGGGCCAGAAGGACCTGAACTGGGGAGAAGAATTCCTGTGGCTTGGTTTGGTTCTTTGCCTTTGGGATCCATTGAGTCCATGCTCTGCTCAGCAAGGAAAACAGAGCAGTGACTGGAGCAGCCAAACCATAGTTTGGGGCCTGGATGTGAGTGATCGGTACAGATACAGGTGAAAGAGGCCTCACTTGGATTTGAATCCCACTAGTAGAGCCTTTTTTATTTCAGGGCTGCCATCCCATCTTGGAATTCTGTGAATGTCAGAAGGGGGGACATATTGCTGGATCTCCATGTGTGGGGGCCCCTGAGATATTATGATTTAGCATTTCTCCATCTCTTTCAGCCTTTTCCTAATGCCTTTGTTGTGGTGTGAGTTTTCTCTTTCTCCCATCCCTTTGTGGCATGCCTGCCTTCCTGTGTTTTAATTAAGAGTAAGATAAAGAAAAGAGCACCTATTATGTGCTGCCTACTAAGAACTGGGGATGCAAAGCTAAACATGGTGGACCCCACCTTTGGGACTGCACATTCTGAAAGTGAGGCAGATGTGCCCACGCGTGATTGGTGTGCTGTGTTGGCAGGAGTACCAGCCACCATCCCTGTGTAAAGCCCATAAAGAAAATCCTGCAAGAAGTGGAGGAGCCTGGGCACCTAGGCTGGGGATGCAGACAGTGGCCAGGGAACGTGTGGGGAAGGAGAAGCTGTCTGGACCAGATGCCCAGAGATGAATGAGAGTTATCTTGGCAAAAAAGGAGATGGATGAGTTTCTTTAGGCCGCTTCATGGAACAGTGTTAGGGATGGAAATCACATTTTAGTTGTTGTTGTTGTTGTTTGTTTGTTTCATGAATTTGATTGATCAAAGACACTTAAAACTACATAAAGTACTTAGAGGAAAGTGTCTGACACTTTCGGAAACACCTTAATACATGATCTCTTGTGGTGTTGTCATTATTTAGTAGTAATTACAACATTTAGCAGATTTGGCCCTGGGAAACAGACAAATAAAAGCATTCTTTGGCTTGTTGAACCAGAAGCTGAAGCAGCTAGTCTGGGTTTGTGCATGGCAAAGCCATACATGAACATCATCTCATTATCTTGTGATGCTTGAGCGTGAAAGCAGTTTTTAAATTCCTCCCATTTTCAGCATTCTCCTCAATTGTTAAATTGTTAAAGCAGCCTTTAGCAAACTCATCTATGGGCTGAATTTGTAAATATGAATGAGAAAAAGAGTTTCTTTTCTCTGCTTTAACAGACAACACTGTTTCATAATTTCATTTTGGAGATTATTTAGCTTTGGCTGTTGTTTTAATCTTATAAGCCTTGCCTTATGAAAATATAGAACAGAAATACTGTATAGTTAGTGTTGCAGGAATTAATCGACCTGGTTTACCCATTTGCTTAAATGTACCCTGTAAGTTGGCTTCCGCCATTGTCAACAAGATGTTGACAGTCTTCATTCTTGAACCATGGATTTGTCAACCATCCGTAGGAGACCCATTTCAGCTGCTGATGGTATTTCTACTCCTGCATAACAGTTTATGAGAAATGAAGTGGCTTAAAACAAACTCCCACTTATTATCTTACAGTTCCATAGATTGGAAGCCTGGGTGGGCTCTGCTGAGTTCTGTGATCATCAGTAGGACAAGGCTGAAATCAAGGTGTCATCTAGGTTAGCTCTTATCTGGAGGCTCTGGGAAGTATACTCTTCTATGTTCATTCAAATCATTGTCTGATCTCAGTTCCTTGTCACTATAGGACTGAGGTTTCTATTTCTTTGTTGGCTCCAAGTCCAGGGTATTTTGCAGCTCCTCAGGCTGTCTTCGTTCCTTTTGACACAACCCCCATTCATCTTCAAAACAGTGCATTGAGTCCCTCTCAAGCTTCAACTTTCTCTGATTTCCCCTTTTGTCACCCATTGGAAAAAGCTCTCTGTTTTTAAGAGATTTGTTTTATGTATTATTTTTATATAAAATAAGGAACAGTATATTTCCAAGAGTTGTTGGAAAGAAGCAGGAGGGCTGCATCTCATCTGCATTTTTAGAAGGAATTATTTCTTAGTGACAGCTGGTGTTAACAGAATGACAGTGAACTGGAATTGAGAGATGAGGGTTCAGGCCCTGATTTTGGGACCATGTATCTGGAGAGCAGTGGGCATGTTTTCTGGGCCTTAATTTCACCACCTGTAAAATGAGACAGCTGGGCTCTTGGGGTCATACTGTTTTTCTTTTTTTTTTTCTTATTCACATGCTCTCATTCTGACTTCCCCTCACAGACCTTGCTAATCAACCATCCTCTGTTCCCTGCTAAGCCTGGAAGCAGTCCTAGAATACTTTTGACATGGCCCTCCAGGAAGTCACCAGCAACCCACTGGAGTTGGCACAGGAGATGAAACCTGTGTGTCATCCCGAGACTTGAAGGTCCCATTTCATCCCAAAATGCTATAATTCTCTGAAATGAGAAATTATCATCTTCTTTGGCCAAAAAGACATCTATAGAAGAGCCAGTTGGCCTTTCCTTTGCTTGTCATACAGACATCTGGGCAGTGGGCTCAGTTTTCAAGCCACAAATTGAGGTGTGCAGAAAAAGTTACTTTCTTTTCTTCTAATTGAACTTAATCTCTACTTTGAGCCCTTGTTCTGCCAAGTTGTTGAAGTGAAATCAGTGGATTTGTGGTGCTTTCTCTGGCTCTCCCTGGAGTTGTATCCAGTTCCAAGGACCTACATCGAGCCAAGGCATGGTGGTGGAGGGCCCCTGGTCCTCTGCTGTCTCCTGTCACTGATGGCGTCTGTGGAGACGTCCTTGCTCCCAGTCAACTTTGATTTTATCTAGGAGAAACTGGGCTGTGCTAAGTAACAAATTCATCCAGAAGCTCTGTGGCAGATATAAAAGTCACTTTGTTGCTTAGGCAAAGTTTCCCATGGCTTGGGCGATTCTCCAGGGAGTCATTCATCTAGATAGTGATCAGGGAGCTAGCTGTTTCCATCTTGTTTCAGTGTGAAGCTTCTAGACACCCAGATGGGGAAGACAGGACGGGAAGGTTCCTGAATGGCCCTTAAGTGCTAGGTCTGGATGGGACCCATACCTTCCCATATCCATAGGCTAGAGCTGGACACACCCCTCCCCCCACCACAAGGAAGCTGGTGTGTCGGGAGTGGCACTGACATGTTAGGTGGGCATTACCAGTCACTGCCACAGTTGTTGATTCATTTTGAGCCACTTCTTCATTTTCCTCTACATTTCCCCTCACCTACCTGCAAGGCTGGAGCAGGTTTGCCAGCTCTGTGTGCTTCATCCCAGCTACTTGCAGCCAGTGAGAGAAGCTTTCCGTTCTTCCTGGACCTTCTGGGCTTGGGGGAGCTGTGGGGCCATCTATGGCTCTTTAGTCCTCCTGTTCCACATGCATGTCTTTAGTGTCTAATGTGCTGGCTGTGGGAGGACCATGGGACCACTGGCGTCCTACACTGGAGAACAGAAGGTGCAGGTGATCCCTGTTTTCAGGTTCATTAAACCTGTCATGGGGTTCTTCTGTTCCCCTCCCAGGGATGGGTGGTGAGGACGCAGGGCTCCTTCCCACAGATGCTTGTCCCAGACATACCTGGGCCTCGCTCCTTGGCTTCCCCTGAGGACTATCCCCAAGCCCTGTGCTTATGACATTGCTTCACTTTTGTGACATTGCTTCATTTTTGTGACATTGTTTCACTTTTGTCATATTTTATTCATAAGAATGAAGGCACCACGTCTAACCCACACTCTCATGAAAAGGGGATTGCACAGAGGCACAAAGACCTCTGGTGTTTCTGGTCTAGGTAGACTGGTTCTCACTACTGGGACACTGGTGGGCACCCGTGAGCTGATGAGTGGGACCGAATGGCTCTGGCTGCCTCGGACCCCATTCCTCCCAGGCTTTGTCCCTCCCCAAGCCCCAAGCTTGAGAACATTAAAAGCCACACTTTGGACTCCCTTGTTCTGGGTCCTGCCATGGGCTGTGAGGACAGCCAGCCACTCCTCCTGCTGAGCAGATTGTCACTTGGCTCCAGCTGCATGTCCAGCTCTTCCCCTGTTTTGCTCACAGTAAACACGTCACTGGAGAGGGGAAGGCAGAGTTCTGCGGTTCCACATGCCTGGCACAAGGATATCGTCTGTTGGGGAATGTGTGAAGGTCCTGGGTTTGTTCTTTCCTCTCATCCAGCTATGCTTGCTGGCTGGAGAGAAGGGTTTGGATTTGTCTGCTTACTCTTGGCTGCTGGGCCCTTCTTCCTCTGTTGGCTGTTCAGAAGTGGGAAAAGATATTTTTTCCTCTCTCTCCTTCTCTCTCTCTTTGTCTCTGTCTGTCTCTCTCTCATGCACACACCCTCCACCCTCTGATCCCATTCTAGCTTCCCTGTTTTATTTCCCACTGATTTTTTTAATGTACCAATCACAGATAAACTGAACTATTTTCTGTTCCTTGCAATCTGGCTCCTAGGTGGTTCTAGTTAACCGGCTTTCATGGGGTGACACCTCCCCTGTGGTGTGATTCATATTAAAGGTGGGACTTAGACACTGTCTGAAGTGCAGGCAGTTTACTCTGGCAGCGCTCCCACAACACGGACAGGAGGAGCAACCTGGTGGCCAAACACCCAACTGGGAGGGTCTCCATCTGGCGACTGCTCTCGGAGTTTGGAGGATTCTTTCCCGTTTCTTACACCTGTACTCAGTCCAGGTCAGTTCCCAGGTGTTTCTTTCATAATGGGGCTTTAAGCTACTCTAGTAAGGGTGACCTTTGTTTTAAGGTTAATGAAAGTTGCATCTGTGCTAGATGGCCTTGTCTCTAGGCAACTGGGATTTTGGGATCCAGTTGTCATAGAGACCCAGTAATCTCTGGGTCAGGACTGGAAATCCCGGGCCAGGCCACATCATACTGCTAAGTATGTAGGTCCTGTGAGAGGTTTGAGTGGGTGTATGGCTGTCATCAATCTTACGGCCATGGTATGTCTCTCATAGTGTACTATACTCTGCCTTTGTTTGTATTAGTCTACTGGAAATGACCTTCTCTTATGACTCTAACATTTACCCCATTCTTTAAAAAAAAACTTGTATAAAGCATTATGTATAGATAGCAGAAAGTCTGGAAAATATAGAAATATATATTTCTATATATATATTTCTATATATGTATTTATAGAAATATATATATATATATGAAATACAAAAATGTGTAAGGTAGAAAGCATAGCCCCATAACTTTATCACCTGGCTGTGATGATTCTGATTCATTCTTACGGATCCTTTTTCTTCTTTCTTTCTTTCTTTTCCTTTTCTTTTCTTTTGTTTCTTGCAACTCTGATATGACGAGAGATCCCTGAGGCCCACTTCAAGTGCAGTTCTCCTCCGATGCCTTTTCATATAGTTATTTCTAGTCAAAAGAGGTGGTATCTTTCTCAGTACCCCTAGAATGTTAGTGCTGCTGCTCATCACTGTCTGTTTGGGGTCATTGTATTAGTTATCTATTGTTGTATTGCAAATTACCCTCAAAATTATCTATTGTTGTATTGCAAAAATTACTATTGCAAAATAATGACTTAAAACAACAGCCATTTATTATCACATGGTTTCTCTGGATCAGGAGTCTGTATCCAGCTTCTCTGGGTCCTCTGTCCAGGATCCCTGACAGGCTGCACTCAAGGTGTCAGCAGACTGCAGTCTCATCTGAAGGCTCGGCTAGGAGGGGAACTTCACCTGGGCTCACGCGTGCGTGGTCTGAGGACCTCCAGGCCTTGCTGGCTCCCTCAGACGTCTGCCCTGTGGGCCTCTCTGTTGAGCAGCTTACTGCATGGCAGCTGGCATACAGCAGAGTGACCAGAGGAGACAGCAAGAGAGCCTTTTTGTAATGTGATCTTGGAGGTGACATTGCTTCACTTCTGTCATATTTTATTCATTAGGAAGAAGTCACCAGGTCTAACCCACACTCATAGGAAGGGGGTTGCACAACGGCATACAGACCAGGAGGCAGGGACCACCGAGGGCCGTGCTAGAAGTTGCCTGCCACAGACAAGTCTGCTTATGAGCCTGCACTGACTGCATGTCATCTTGGGCAGAGCCCTGCCTTGTCTTTTTACGTCTGATGAGATCATGTATCTTGTGTCTGATGGGCACTTAGAAACCCGCTTTGCTGTCCCCTCTTTTGTCTCTCATAGCATGTGCTTTCTTCTTGGCAGCCTCTACCCCGCCCACCTCTGTGCCTTTGCTGGATAAGTCGTCTCAGGCCTTCAGGTCTCAGAGTGTGCGCCCCTCCCCGAGGCAGGGAATAGTTCTTGGCCTCTTTTATGCCATCAATCACTTTGACAGTCTAAAACTTAGACATTTTCTTAGAAAAAAAGTTAAAGTTCAAAAAAAATTCAAAAAAATTTAAAAGGCGTAGAATTATAAGGAAACTCAATTATAATGAAATACAGTTATCAAAATATTAAAAAACCCAGATTTGTGATATAATAATATATGTGCTTCTTTAGTAACACCTTAAATAGCAAGATATGTAGCTGTCTTAATTTCAAAATAGTGATGACAGTGAATGCTGCTTTGAGATACTGACAGCCACTAAAATGTGATAGGAAAGTATCTGATTTCTTTCTTGCTTGCTTGCTTTTTTTTTTTTTTTTTTTTTTTTTTTTAATAAGTATTGCAATGTCACCCAGGCTGGAGTGCAGTAGCATGATCTTGGCCCACTGCAACCTCTGCCTCCCGGGTTTAAGCAATTCTTCTGCCTCAACCTCCCAAGTAGCTTGGATTATAGACACCTGCTACCTGCTACCATACCCAGCTAACTTTTTTATTTTTAGTAGAGACTAAAAAAAAGTAGTAAACTATTTTTAGTTTCACCATGTTGGCCAGGCTAGTCTGGAACTCCTGACCTCAGGTGATCTGCCCACCTCAGCCTACCAAAGTACTGGGACTACAGGCATGACCCACTGCGCCCAACTGGAAAGTATCTGATTTTCTATTGAGGATAGAGTTACAGGTTCTTTTAATACTGATTTTATTTGCTTACTTTAAAAACTCAGAATTCTAGGAAATACTTACAATTCAGCGAGAGGTTATTAAAAATCAAGGTTCGATTCTTTCTCTCACATCCTGAACCCCTGATTGAGAACCCCTCCTGAAGGGATGGGTTGGCTGCCCTCTGTACCCCTCAGCCCTCTGTTCTTCCCAAATGAATGCACCCTCTCCCACCATCCCCTTGTTGAGGAGTGAATAGTCAGCGGGGTTCACACTGGGAAGATGAAGATGGAATGAGAGAGAAGGAAGAGCAGTTTGATAAGAAAACGAAGAAAGAGACCAGACACAGTGGCTCATGCCTGTAATCCCAGCACTTTGGGGGGCTGAGGCGGGCAGATCACTTGAGGCCAGGAGTTTGAGACCAGCCTGGCCACCACGGTGAAACCCTGTCTCTACCAACAAAAAAAATACAAAAATTAGCCAGGTGGCACATGCCTGTAATCCCAGCTACTCGGGAGGCTGAGGCAGGTGAATCACTTGAACTTGGGAAGTAGAGGTTGCAGTGAGTCAAGATCGCATTGCTGCACTCCAGCCTGGGTGACAGAGCAAGACTTCGTCTCAGAAAAAGAAAAAAAAAGGAAAAGGAAGGAGAGAGCCATTAGAGAGAGAGAAAGAGAGAGAATGCTAATTGTACAAAAGAAGTTTGCTATTTTGAGGCAGGGAAAGGAGGAATTGGGGATGAGAGGTAGAAGCAGAGCAGCAAGGGCGGTGCGGGAGAGAGGGTAGTTAAGTTGTTTTCCTCTGTGCATTTTTTGGCTACCCAACTGTTGTGTCTAAACCCATCTCTAGGCTAGAGCTACACTCTGAGGCAGCTTCCCATGATGGGCTTGCCCGCCAGTGACTGATCACCGATGACTGTACACTGTGGTTGTTTATGTAGATGGGGTTGATGAGCTATGGCCCACTGTAGGCATGCCGCTTCTTGTACATCTCCAGTTTTCAAATTCAGGGCCTACCCTTTTTCACACGCTGTATTACTGGGCCCTGGTCCATGGCCGGAGGTGGCACATAAGGACACAGACCCAGAGTACAATCCTGTCATTCAGGCCTGGGCCGGGGAGGCCCCCACACACTGCCCTGCAGGACTGGGCTGCTGCCATTTGCACAAACTTCTGCCCTTTTCTCACTTTTTAAAAACCCGCCAGTATTGACAGCTCAGCTACAGAGCTGACAAGAATCAAATTAGCATTCTTTAATGTACACGGATCCTGCGACAATGTCTAATTCACTGCTATAAATGGACTTGTTTCCTCATTCCCCAAAGCTTTGCTGTGCCTTTGTGAGGCTCCAGTGATGGAGAGATTGGCTGTGTCACTTTGATGACTCATTTAATTCCCAGTTGCAGGAGTGGAATGCACAAGTCCAAGCAGGGGTGAGGTGCGGATTCTGACTAATGAATGGAAAGAATTGAAACATTACGAGTAATTTCAGTGACATCTCTCTGCTGCTCATGGCTGCAGGTGGGTGGGCAGCAGTGACCTTCACTGTGTGTGTGGGAGTGAGGACCAAATGGGATGGCCTGACTAGTATGTGTGCCCAAGGAGAGCTGAGTAATTTCCCCAGGGACCAAGGATTTATTAAATATTGGAATCCTGGCAAGCTCGCTCTCTGTCTCTCTCTGGTACTCTGCTTTTCCCAGAGATGACCTTGGTTACGCTGAGACTGCACTTAGCTTGCACTTTGCAAATGGAGCTTTCACGTAAATGCCTTGTCTGTCTGTGGCACAGGGAGGTTGGATTTTCAAGAACTTTCCATCTCTGCCCCCTTGTCTGTTACTGGAGAGCTGTATGTAGTGCCAGCAGCCCTGTACCTACAAGCGTGAGTGTCTGAGCAGAACTCTGGTTTAGTCCTAGTCATTGAAACCCTTTTGAATTCTAGTGTCTTGTGTCCAGAGCTGTTTCTGTTCTCAAAACAAGAATGGAGGGCCTTGTCTTGAGGGCTTGGGCTTTGAGTAGCTGCCTCAACCCCATGTGGTTGGTAGACTGTGATCTGCGTAGGACCTGGTGTTGGTTTTGTTGTTGGTTTTGCCTAGCCTGCAGCATCATTTTTACATGAAGCAGAAGTTCCCTAAACTGCATTTTATACCGAGTTTTCAGCAGTAGGGCCAAGCCTAGGCTAGCTCCACCTGTAGAGAACTTCGACAGTGATTTCTTTGATACAACTAGGCATAAGCGAAACCAACAAAGATGACTTGTTCATTCATTTAACATGTATGTATTAAGCACCTGTGAGTCTTGGACCCAGCCTCGTTGCTGGTGGGTAGTAGGCAGAAACCCAAAAAAGTTCCTGTGTTCATTAAAGTTCTAATGTAGCGTAGGGGGGACAGAAGTGTGAGGGGCTGAACATTGTACTAAAAGAAGAAGAGTGAGAGAGAGTAGTCAGAGCAGGCCTCAGGGAGGTGGTGACACGAAAACCTAGACTTGATTCCCCACCACAGTTTGGAGCATACCTGCCACTCAACCTCCTACAGTTTCCCCCTTGAGTTTAGCAATAACAACCCTCCCAGACTCTGTTCTCTCTTGTGCCCTTTGATCTCTTGCCTTTGAGCCTTCGCATTGCTGTTCCCTGTCACTGTCACCTTTCTTAGCCACATATTCCTCCTCTTTTTTGGGTCTCAGCTTAGGCATCCCTACCTCTGGGAAATGCCTTTAATGTGCAGGTCTAGGATGGAACCCCCTCCTGGAAACTGCCCACACACTCCGTACTTCCCTTGCTGTGGTGCTGAGCACACTACTTTCTTGCTTTCTTCCTTTATGAGGCTGTAAACTCCTGGAGACCCAGGATTGTGGCTATTTTGTTCATTCCTATGTCTCCAGCATTTACCAGCACACTGGTTCCCGTTTATTGAGTGGCTTCATGTGCTAGTGAGTGCTGGCCGTGGCCCTGGCTCCCATGCAACCTGGAGTGGGGAGGAGGAGGGTGGCCCCATGGGGGAGTGCGGGCAGCAGACAGTGTCCGCAGGTGATTCAGTCGCCTCCATTAGGCACAGGTGATGTTGAGCAAAACGGCATCAGGAACAGGGCCCCTGCTGCCCCCACCCGCACTCGGAAGCCATGATTTATGATGCAGGATGGCATCACTATATCTTTATGTAGATTCTTGCACATTTTGTGACTCATTTTCTTTTCCACTGTGCATCCAGGTTGTCGAAAAGCACAAGGCTACGTGCTGTGTCAGAGCAGGTGGGAGCAGGATGTAGAGGCCTGGTCAACCCTCCCGGTGGCACAGTGAACCACGAGGGGAGGATGTGCTAGGTTCTGAGGGGCGCAGGGAGACCCCAGAGCGTGCTCAGACATGGCAGCTCTGTAATGAGGTGATTCTTCATTCCTTAAACTGCTGAGCGAGAACTGCGCGAACAGATGTGTGCCCACCATGGTCACGTGGAGCACCCTCAGAGAGCCATAGAACGGCCAGTTGGTGCGGTTATGTTTTATTGATGTATTCCTGCCTCTGCAGATTCTTGCTGGGAATAAATAAATTATATTTTGCTATATAGAATTAAGGCTGAAAATGATACAGCTTAAGCTCTGTATTCATGCAGAATATTAGGAAGTGAGCCGGATCTGAGTCAGTGGCATTTCCTGGCAGTTAAGGGTGGACGTTCACTCTTTGTGGGTTTCACGTGACCAGTTCACAGGAGTCTATTGCATTGTACTGACATGAGTGAACACCACTCAGCAAAAAGCACAGAGTGGAGGCGTCCTTATGTGTATTAAAGCAAACTGGTCCTTGCTTCCTCTCTTTCAGCATTTATAATATTAAAAAGAGAGTTTGTTGTTTAATTGGTCTCAGCAAATCAAGGCATGACTAACCAGAGCAGTGGTGACAGCAAAGTATTTAGTGACATGGAAAGCTTTTCATCATATGATTTGTGAAAGGCATTTCATAAAGTGGCAAACATATGACAGATTTCCAATTTGTTAAAATATATGTTCAGTGTAGAGAAAAAAATATTAAGCTGGGGGTTTGGGGGGGTAGGTAGGAGTGGAGAGTTGGTAGAATTGTCACTGAATTTTCTGTTTCAAATATCTGTAACCTTTTTTAATGAATATTTATTAGTTTCATAATAAATTAACATCGTTATAGAGATGCTTTTGAATTGAATAAATATAAGCTCATGATGCCACTTTATAAGACTAAGTTGACATGCTAAGAGGCCCTTGGATAGTATCCATTAGTTAAACAACAAATCATTAGGTGTGAAGAAAGATGTGTCAAGGTAGAGATACCAGAGTACTATGTCGATCATTCTGGGGCTCCAGCACCCTTATAAGTGGTCATGTGTGCTTGTGGAGTTGAGGAATGGAAACTTAGAAGTCTTCATGTTACTGTCACGTACATTTCTAGACAGCTAGCATGATTGAGGAAAATAAGTGACTGTATTGAGTGATGTTACTGTCCTTGTGATTCTGAAGTCACCAGTCTATGTGCTGGGCTCTGGGTATGCAGTGAGCTTCATGAATTTACAGTGTAGTGAGAAGACATTAAAGCAGATAAATATATAGGTATATTACAAGTTGTGATAAGTATTATGAGAAGGAACATAGATTTCAATGTGAGAGAATAAAAGACGTCACTTTCTTTAGGAACTAACCCTCTAAGAAGAACATAAACTATTAGTTTTGGCTTGTATTTTTTTTGGTCATCGAATACAATCATTATTAGTTGAAACACAAACCCTATCATAGTAGTTAGCATTGCTTGTGTTTGTAGATAAAGGTCTGTTATCAAATAGGGAGAAATACATGAGAAATAGATCTTTTCCTTTTTGATGAAGCAGTTTTGTGCTGTACATGATACTAAAGGAATTTTTACTTGAAAAACAAGAAAGAAAGAGAGATTGATTTGAGTTTTGAGCTAGCAGGGCTTTGAAATGTGATTATAATTATAGGATACAAATTGCAGAATGCTAGTAAGAAGTGATGTTGTCCAAAGAGAATTGATAGGAAAGGTGGTATCAGTGAAGCAGAAAAGATGCCAGTTCTTAACTATTGTCCTTGGTTCTACTTTCTGATTCTGGCAGGGACACTAGCTCTTGACTGTCCTGGGGTAAAATCCCTCCTCTCTCTGGGGTCAGAATTATTTTTCTAAATGGGAAGAGATAAACTTTAAGGGTACTCCCCCCATGGATATCTCATGATACTGTGAAATGTTTTTGGTCACAGAATATAATGTGAAGTTGCAGTTCTGTGTGCTTTTATCAGAATATTAAACATGAGAACAAAATAGTTAATGGCAAATGTTTTGAGCTTAGATAGTTAAGGGTAAGAGCAGATAAAATTCTTCAGGAAGTGTTAACAACAAGGGGAAGAAATTCCTTTAGAGGTTTTCTCTGTGTTTCTGGCTTTCATTGTAGAGTAATGTTCTGGGATGTGATTTAATTGGTGAGGTTAGAAAGCAAGTGCAATGTGTGTTTGTGTCTGTATGTGTGTGTAATTGCACAAGTTGGGATATATCACTGGTGGATCACATTCCCTTTGTATACTCAAAATCTGATAATGACAGCATTGTTCTTTACATTCTGACACCAGAGGCATTTCTATGTGTAGTTAGAGGAAGAGGCTGCTGATTTTTTTTTGGGGGGGTAAGATTATTAATTAACTTATTCATTTATTTTTATTATACCTTAAGTTCTGTGGTACATGTGCAGATCATGGAGGACTGTTACATAGGTATACACCTCCTATGGTGGTTTGCTGCCTCCATCCCCCTTCACCTGCATTAGGTATTTCTCCTAATGTTATCCCTCCCCAATGCCCCAACCCTCTGCTATCCCTTCCCTAGCTCCCCCACCCCTCAGCAGGCCCCAGTGTGTGATGTTCCCCTCCCTGTGTCCATGTGTTCTCATTGTTCAGCACCCACTTATGAGTCAGAACATGTGGTGTTTTATTTTCTGTTCTTGTGTCCGTTTGCTGAGAATGATGGTTTCCAGTTTCATCCATGTCCCTGCAAAGGACATGAACTCATCCTTTTTTATGGCTGCGTAGTATTCCATGGTATATATGTGCCACATTTTCTTTATCCAGTCTATCCTTGATGGGCATTTGGGTTGGTTCCAAGTCTTTGCTATTGTGAACAGTGCCACAATGAACATAGTGTGCATGTATCTTTATAATAGAACAATTTCTAATCTTTTGGGTATATACCCAGTAATGGGATTGCTGGGTCAAATGGTATTTCTATTTCTAGATCCTTGAAGAATCGCCACACTGTCTTCCACAATGGATTCACTAATTTACACTCCCACCAACAGTGTAAAACCGTTCCTATTTCTCCACATCCTCTCCAGCATCTGTTGTCTCCAAATTTTTTAATGATCGCCATTCTAACTGGCATGAGATGGTATCTCAATGTGGTTTTGATTTGCATTTCTTTAATGATTAGTGATGATGAGCATTTTTTCATATGTTCATTGGCCACATAAATATCTTCTTTTGAAAAGTGTCTGTTCATATCCTTTGCCCACTTTTTTATGGGGTTGTTTTTTTCTTATACATTTGTTTTATTTCTTTCTAGATTCTGGTTATTAGCCCTTTGTCAGATGGGTAGATTGCAAAAATTGTTCCCATTCTCTTGGTTGCTGGTTCACTCCAGTGATAGTTTCTTTTGCTGTGCAGAGGCTCTTAAGTTTAATTAGATCTCATTTGTTTATTTTGGCTTTTGTTGCCATTGCTTTTGGTGTTTTAGTCATGATGTCCTTGCATATGCCTATGTCCTGAGTGGTGTTGCCTATGTTTTCTTCTAGGGTTTTTATGATGTTAGGTCTTATGTTTCACTCGTTAATCCATCTGGAGTTAATTTTTGTGTCAGGTGTAAGGAAGGGGTCTAGTTTCAGTTTTCTGCACACGGCTAACCAGTTTTCCGCACATGGCTAACCAGTTTTCCCAACACCATTTATTAAACAGGGAATCCTTTCCTCATTGCTTGTTTTTGTCAGGTTTGTCAAAGATCAGATGGTTGTAGATGTGTGGCATTACTTCTGAGGCCTCTGTTGTATTCCATTGGTCTGTATCTCTGTTTTGGTACCAGTATCATGCTGTTTTGATTACTGTTGCCTTGTAGTGTAGTTTGAAGTCAGGTAGCGTGATGCCTCCAGCTTTGTTCTTTTTGCTTAGGATTGTCTTGGCTCTGCGGGCTTTTTTTTTTTTTTTAATTATTCCATATGAAGTTTAAAGTGTTTTTTTTCCCAGTTCTGTGAAAAAGGTCATTGGTAGCTTGATGTGGATAGCGTTGAATCTATAAATTACTTTGGGCATCATGGTCATTTTCACGATATTGATTCTTCCTAATAATGAGCATGGAATGTTTTTCCATCTGTTTTTGTCCTCTCTTATTTACTTGAGCAGTGATTTGTAGTTCTCCTTGAAGAGGTCCTTCACATCCTTTGTTAGTTGTATTCCTCTTTGTAGCAATTGTGAATGGGAGTTCACTCATGGTTTGGCTCTCTGTTTGTCTGTTATTGGTATATAGGAATGCTTGTGATTTTTCCGCATTGATTTTGTATCCTGAGACTTTTCTGAAGTTGCTTATCATCTTAAGGAGATTTTGGGCTGAGATGATGGGGTCTTCTAAATATACAATAATTTAGTCTGTAAATAGAGACAATTTGACTTCCTCTTTTCCTAATTGAATACCCTTTATTTCTTTTTCTTTCCTCATTGCTCTGGCCAGAACTTTTAATGCTATGTTGAGTAAGAGTGGTGAGAGAGGGGATTTTTTTAAAACTACTACTCTGTCCCAGCACTTTGGGAGCCTGAGGCAGGTGAATCACTTGAGGTCAGGAGTTTGAGTCCAGCCTGGTCAACATGGTGAAACCCTGTCTCTACTAAAAATACAAAAATTAGCCTGGCATGGTAGTGTGTGCCTGTAATCCCAGCTACTCAGGAGGCTGAGGCATGAGAATTGCTTGAACCTGGGAGAAAGAGGTTGCATTGAGCCGAGACTGCACGACTGCATTCCAGCCTGGATGACACAGTGAGACTACATCTCAAAAACAAACAATCAAACAACAGAAAAATAACTACTATTCTGATGTATGAACTTACATATTAAAACTTTTTTCCTTTTTAAGTGATTAAAATATTTAAAATGGTACAATTAAGTTTTATACTGATGTTAATCTTTTAGTTTTATATCTTAGCTTTAATTTTATGTTTGTTATATATTATATTTTTAGTTTTGTATTTGCTATATTGACAAATATACCACAGCAACATATCATGTTAACTGTAGGAGAAGTTGTGTGAAGGGTATATGGAAACTCTATTCCCTTTGCAGCTTTTCTGTAAATCTAGAATTATTTCAAAATAAATCTACTGATGGAAAAATTTTATTAAAATGTCTTTTAATTTTAAGGGTGATATCTCATATACTCTGAGCAGTAAACATCTCTGTGAGAATAAACTGCAAAAAATGAATTTTTTGGAAGAGAGCTGCTTTGGTACCAGCACTTCTTAATAAAAGTAGTCATCAGATTCCCTGCTGCTGTAATTTTCTTCAAATCAGGATCAGAGAAGGATGTTCATTGCAGCATTGTTCATAAAAGATGTTCTAAGATAAGACATTGGCTAAATAAATGACAGTCCTTCAGTATCCTGGAATGCTACAAAGCAATAACAATGATGGTGTTCAATATATTTACATTAATAGTGCTTTCAATATTTGGAAAAGTATGTCAAAAAGGAGTATATAAACAAAATATGTACCTACATACACAGGATGGATGGAAAACACTGTGGCAGGCTGCATACCAAAATACAAATTGTTGCTTGTAACTAGCTTGTGGGTCATGAGTGATCCTTATTTATGTTTTGCTTATGTCAGTTTTCTACTTACCTACTATGACATGTATTACTTGTTTAATAAAGAAAAAAGTGAAAATCAGTGTCCCCACCACCACCACCATGCAAATTTAAAAAGCAGTTTCAGGAATGATTAATATCCTTTTTCTCAGATAGGCAATTAAAATGTCATGTCCATATATAAAGATTATCTAAATTTTGTCCCTTAAAAGTAACCCTTAAGGTTACTTTTTCTTGAAGTGCATCATCTTTTTTACCTGTTCCTTTGATTTTCATTCCTGTTGCTGAAAGCACAAATCACAGTTCATCAGAATCTCCTGTCATTTTTGCTGTTGATGTTTTATGGTACTGAATTATCTGAGTCCATAATCTTTTAAAAGAAAAAGTAAATGTTAATTGCTATGGACTAGCAAAAAGTGTGCCTCTGCAGAGACACAAAACAGAGCCTGGCGGGAGCAGTTGGTTTTCTGTAACTTTTATTCGTAATGTATGCTGTCTGTTTGATGTGGTTTAGTGGTATTCGTCTGACATTGCCTAGAACCCAAATTGTGATCCATGTCTGGTGGAGTTAGTTACTCTGGGAATGAGAATGCTGAACAGATTCAAAGCAAAGACTAGGGAAGGAACATTTACACTGATTGACTCATTCATTCATTTATTCAACTATTGAGTAAATTACTGTTCTATGCAGGGCACTGTGCTAAATATTGTGAAATGTAACACTTACAGTCCAGGAAGGGAGCTAGCATGTAGTTAACTAATAGTGAGTAATTATTGACCAAAAAATAAAGTTCAAAACAGCATTAGTTTGATGGAAAGCCCAGAAACAAACCCTCACAAATCTAGTCAATTGATTTCCAGCAAATGTGCCAAGACCTTTCGGTGTGGGAAAGAAAAATCTTTTCAACAAATGTGTAGGGACAACTGGATAGCCACAGGCAAAAGAATAAATTGGACCCCCTACCTCATACTATACACAAAAATGAGTCAAAAAACCTAAATGTTAGACCAGAGACCTAAATTTAAGAGCTAAAACTATAAAGTTCTTAGAAGAAAACATAGATGTCAAACTTTATGACCTTAGATTTGGTGATAGATTCTTATATATGATAGCAAAAGTATGAGCAATGAAATAAAAATAAATAAATGTATTGGACTTTATCAAAATTAATTTTTTTTGTGCTTTCAAGGACCCTGTCAAGAAAGTAAAATGTAACCTACAGAAAGGGAGAAAATATTTACAAATTATATCTGATAAAAGACTTGCTTCTAGAACTGTTACAGCTCAATAATAAAAAGTCAAATAACACAATTTAAAAATGAACAGATTTTTAGTGATTGCCATTCTAACTGGTGTGAGATGATATCTCAGGTGTCTCAGTGTGGTTTTGATTTGCATTTCTCCAATAACCAGTGATGCTGAGCATTTTTTCATATGTTTGTTGGCCTCATATATGTCTTCTTTTGAAAAGTGTCTGT